>CM065638.1:39832639-39955139 GCA_033220585.1 Dipteronia sinensis
GATCATGAAAAAGTATTTCCAATTTTAGCTATTATTGCCAAACAAATTCTTGGAACGCCAGTTTCTACTGTTGCTGTGGAACAAGAATTTAGTGCAGGTGGAAATATTTTGGAACCAAGACGGTCGGTTATCTGTCCACAATCACTTGAAGCCCAAGCGTGTGTTGATGATTGGACAAAGGCAAAATTCAGACAACAAGAACTCGAGCCGGAGATAGTGAATGATTTCTTCGAAGATGACCAAACCACGGGAACAGAAGGCAGCGAATAGAATCCATTCCAACTTCCAACCTCCAACACCGAGCATCTAATTAAAGGTAAAAGAACTACGTAGCCTTTGATTCCTCTACATTGGTGGAGGATACGTAGGCAACTTAATTGTGGTCAAAATTAAGTGCAATGCCAATATATATATATATATATATATATATATATATATATTCATTCAATTGTAAATTTTTATTTATTAATCAATGTCAATTTCTTTTAGTTTATACGTTGATTGTAAAACACTTCAACAGTTCAATTGTATATTGAGATAATTGTAATATTTTATTGAATATTTAATATGAATATCGAATACAATAGACTAATAGAGTGATAGACATTATATTATAAATGAAGTTTGATTACAAATAAAAATGTTTGTGCAAATTTTTATATTTAAGCTTTGTCAAATTTTAATTAGTATTAATTAGACTATAGTAGTATAGTTGTTATATGTTAAGTTTGATTAATTTGATATGTATTTGAAATTGAAAAAAAAGTTAAAATTTTTTCCAATTTTTTATATGTATTTTGAAATTAAAAAAAAATATATAAACTTTGATATTAAAAAAAAAAAAAAAAAAAAACCGCCGAAACCGAAACCGAACCGGAATCGAACCGAAACCGCCAGTTTTGAAACCGAAACCGAACTCAAACCGACAAACCGCCGGTTACAAACCGAACCGAAACCGAAAAGTTACCTGTTCGGTTTCGGTTTGCCCTCTCCACGGAACCGGAACCGCCGGTTTCGAACCGAAACCGGCCCGGAACCGAATCGTGGACGGGTCTAGGTGCTATATTATGGGACTTTTCGAAACTTGCCATGTAGTTTTCTTGGGACGGTCAAAAGGTTCAATTAAACGGAACCAGTTCATCACCCACGATCCTTACTAATCGAGGCGAATTCAATACGTTATTGCTACAAGAAACACAGGGTGTTTTCATCCAACTAATGGCATTAACAAGAGCAGACCTAGAGATTTCATTACCAGCTACTGTGACTAAAGTTCTGGAAACATATGTTGATGTTTTCTTCGAGCCTAAGGGACTTTCTCCTCAACGCTCTCTTGACCATTACATACCCTTGATTATAGGGAGCTCTCCTGTCAATGTGTGTCCTTATCTCTACCCTTATTTACAAAAACAAGAAATTGAAAAGCTGGTTAAAGAGTTATTAGATACAGGGTTAATTCGGCCGAGTGTTAGCCCATACTCATCTCCTGTACTGCTTGTTAAGAAGGACAGATCATGGCGTATGTGTATTGATTATTGCTCTCTTACTAAGATCACTATCAAAGACCGTTATCCAATTCCAATCGTCAATGAACACCTTGATGAATTGTATGGGGTGACTGTTTTTAGCAAATTGGATCTTCGATCCGGTTACCATCAGATACGTGTCCACACATCAAACATTGAAAAGACTGCTTTTTGCACTCACGATGGTCATTATGAACTTATAGTAATGCCATTTGGACTCACTAATGCACCAGAAACTTTTCAAAATTTGATGAACGAGATGTTTCTGTTGGCCCCTGATTTCAGTTGTGCAGCGGAATACGGTATTTAAAAAAAAATTATTTTGCAACTTACAAACCACGTACGATATATATAAATAGAATTCAGAAGAATTTAGATCATACCCTTGATGCTAACTCATTCTTTTCTCTTTGCTTTCGTTTACTTCCGATTTGTCACCACCCAATCTTCCTCACTATGTCTCACAATCCGGCAACTGCGTGTGGGTGCATCACAGACTTTAAAGAATGAGAAGGAGGCTGCAAAGATTAGAAGACAAACCCCTTTGCCCTCTTGAGATTTTCGACCAAGCTAGAAGAAACACAAAAAAAACGTTTTTTTTTTATTATTATTTCTGGCCAGATTCTTTACCCTCCAGACTAGGTCTGAATACTCTGTATTTTGTTACGTGATTCACAATCGGTTAGTCTCCCTGTTTTAATAATATAACTTTATATATTTCAAACAAGATACTAATCATTTTCCAAAAATAACTCTATATATTTAAAATAAGATAATAATCATTTTTCAAATATATCTCTATATATTCAAAATAAGATAAATAATATTTTAGTGACCAAGTTAGAATAGGATTCTAAATCTTATATAACCCTAGTTCACTAAGACTTGAACACTTGACCTAGTTAGTAAATAAAATAATAATAAGATTATTTTATCCTTTGTCTCAGTCATGATTTGAACCTGTAACCTCCAATTAATTATTAATAATTATCAATTATTAATTTATTAATTAAATAATCTAAATATTTAATTAATTTAATTATTAATATATTTATTAAATAATCTCATCATTTAATTAATTCACTTAATAAATATGTATCACTTTCGTAACACAACTAATTGGACAATCCAATTAATTAACCGTGACCCTTGTTATCTATAATCATTCAGGCTAGTAAGGGGACTTAATGGACCTACAGTTTTGAGCTCCACTTAGAAATAATTAATTAAACTCTTTAATTAATATTTCTTAATTATTAACCTCAGAGTTATTCCACTAAAAACCCGAGGTTGTATTCTCACAACTGTAGATGTATTATACAAACCAAAATGTCAATGTCAATTTATATAGCTATTATATATGGTATGATCCTCCATAAGTAGTTCGTAATTAGAGTTGGGTCATAAAGTCCGCTATACCCCTCTAATTATATATTTTCCATTAAGTACCATTGATTCTTAAATGAACATTTATATCCTTCATTCCTTTACAGAAGAAGGAAAGCGCTCTTAATTGATCAAGCTCCGAATCAATTATTAAGGGAATTACTTCTCTATTTCGGAGTAGATTCCACTATTGTGTACACACCTTCCCAGCCACAAGCCAAACCGCGATTCCAAGATACGGAGATATTGATCTGGAATGCTACTCCGATCTCACACATGGTAAATCAAAAACCTCGATCTAACCTGAAGGAGTCAGTAAGACACTCAAGATTAAGATCACACATATACAACCATCATTTGTCGATATATATATGAATCTCCTCATGTAACGGATATTGGTGAGAGATTCATATAGATCGTGGCCCACTCTTATATGATCACATCACATAAGGTGTCTCCATTCTCATATCACTATATGAGTAGTCTAGGATAAGACCCTCGTACATTAAGGAATGAACCACAACTACAGATTAACCACAAATAAGTACCCAACTTTATTTGTTCTCTACGGACTCTTTAGATTGCATGTCTCAAACTGAATTCCTCAGTATATGACACTCATATACTGAGTTTGAGATTACATCCAGCAATCTTTGATGTTTAGCACATATGATATAAAAGTATGAGACATATAAATTGAATGAAAATACTACTTCTTTTATTTATAATTTATCATCGTTTACAAAATACAAGTTTTATGGCAAAAATCCCAACAGTTTCGGCCACATTTGCATAAGTTTGTCTTGGTTTTCTTTGATGATATTCTCATTTACACGAACTCTTTAAAGGATCATGTGAACCATCTTTCAGTAGTCCTATAATGTTTACAACATAAATTTTTTGTTAAGCTTTTGAAGCGTTGTTTTTCTAGCTCATCAGTAGAATTCTTAGGCCATATTATTTCATCTACTAGAGTATCAATGATTCCTGAAAAAAAATCAATGCATGCTTGATTAGCCCAAACCGTCTACCCTTAAGGCATTGAGAGGATTTTTGAGCTTAACCGGGTATTATCGTAAATTCGTTCAAGATTATGGTAAGATTGTTATCCCATTAACTAGCATGCTAAAAAAGGACTCTTGTATATGGACTCCAACTGCTAAGGTTGCCTTTGAGATCCTTAAGTCTGCAATGATTTCAGCACTAGTGATTCCCTTGCCAAATTTCTCCAAAACTTTTTATATTCAGTGTGATGCTTCAAGACGTGGTATTGGAGTTGTCCTAATGCAAGAGGGACGACCTCTAGCTTATATTAGTAAGGCTTTGTGTGAAAAACATTTAGCTTAATCCACTTATGATAAGGAGATGCTAGCTATTATCTTTGTAAGAGCTCTACTTTATACGTTGTTCCTCCTTCATCAAGAAAGACCTCAATTCTGGTGGTAGTAGATCGTTTATCTAAATATGCTCATTTTAGTGCCATTTCTCATCCCTATACAACTTCTGTTGTTGCTGAAGTTTTTGTTCGAGATGCTGCTAAGTTGCATGGTATGTCACGCTCCATGGTAAGTGATCGCGATCCTACCTTTCTAAGTCACTTTTGGGAGGAATTCTTTAAACTACAAGGAAGTTATCTGTGTCGTAGTTCAGCTTACCATCCACCATCAGACAGTCAAACCGAAGTTGTCACTCGTTCTTTAGAAAATTATTTGCGGTACTTTGCTGGCCATCACCTATCCACTTGGACTAAATGGCTTCCCTGGGCTGAATGGTGGTAATAATACTATATTCCAATCAGCTATTAAGATGACCCTGTTTGAGGCAGTTTATGGTCAACCTCCACCTCGTATAGAGACTTACTTGCCCGAAACTACTAGTGTGCATTCTGTTGATTTGGTCTTAAGGGAAAGAGATGTCATTTTAAGTATCCTCAAGAACAATTTACAAGCTGCTCAGTCAAGGATGAAACATTTCACTGATAAACATCGTTCTGCAAGTAAATTCAATATTGGTGACTGGGTTTATTTACGGTTACAAGCGTATCGTCAAACTTCCCTTAATCCTTTGGGTACTCATAAGTTGTCCCCTCACTTTTATGGACCTTATGAAATTCTTTCTCACATTGGTTCAGCTGCCTAAAAATTAGCTTTGCCTTGTGAGAGTAGAATCCATCCGGTGTTTCATGTTTCTTGTTTGAAACGTAAGCTTGGAGCTCTCATTCAGTCGCAGCAACAATTGCCTAGTATTCCTGCTAATTCTGTAGTATAGGAGTGGCAACCCATTAGCCATCTTGGGTCGCGGTATTTTTCAGCATGGTAACTGAGCTATTACCAAACTTCTGGTTCAATGGCAATGTCTTCCACAGGAGGAGGCTACTTGGGAGGAATATTATGAGTTTGTTGCTCGTTTTCCAGATTTTCAACAGCTTATGGACAAGTTGTCTTCGAATGAGGGGTGAATGTTAGGATACCAATCTTAAGCTATGTTTGTGATTGCTTCACTTAAGAAAAAATCTACTTATAGCTTCACTTAGGAAATAATCTACTTAGGAAAAAAGTTGGTAGGTGTTTGGTAAACTAAATTTTAAAATTGCTTAACTTTTGAAAGGATGGAAAATTTATTGAACAAAATTACTAAAATAGATATCAATAAATATTATAAATATGAAGCATATAAAAAGAAACAAATGACAAAATTAAACAGAAAAAAATAAAGAAAAAAAATTATGGCTGAGTCAACTCAGTCACTTCTCAAACAAATTATTCAAAAAACTGAGTCAACTCAGTTCTTATTTTAAACACAACAAAAGAACCTGACTAAGTCAACTCAGGCTCTTCCCCCGAGTCAACTCACTCCCCTTCTTCACCAACAGTCAACCTCTGCAAACTCCGGCACGGCGGTGCCGACTTTCTAATTCCTCCTCCGACTTCAGATCCACCGAGATCATCGTCAGCCACCTTCACATGCACCGATATCCTTTCCCGCGCCGGTGAAGAAAATGATTCGAAATTGTGAGATTCCGTCGCCGATTGATTGCATCGTGGAGGAGGCTTCCGGCCTTTTCGAGATTTCGTCGAAGTCGTCGGAGACGGATTCGCGACGGAATCGCGATTGGATTCACGTTGACTCAGCCACTTTGTCTCTGGTTTGCGACGGATTTGAGACGGTTTCGCGACGGAGCTGGTTTCTTCTGGTCGCTTCGTCATCGGAGAACGGTGGTACTCCTCCGGCATCGAATTCCGGCGGTGGCCACCACGGCAGTGACCACCATTCCCCTTTTTTGTTTTTTAAATTTTAATTATTTTTTTAAAAATAAATTTTAAATTTTTTACTTTTTAGTTTTTAGTTTTTTTAATATATTAATATTAAATATAAGGGTAATATTGTCTTTTTACAAAATAGTTGGGTAATTCTAGACATTACATAAACAATAAGCTAGTTTCTGCTTCCAAAAGCAACTTTCACCCAGCTTCTCAAAAGCTGATTAAGGGAGAAGCAAATTGTAAAATAAGTTGTTTTTGGGAAGTTTACCAAACACTCATTTGCTCAAAACTTGATAAATAAGTGATTATTTCCCAAACATAAACAATCCCAAACATAACCTTAATTAGGAATATTAATATATTAGGAGTTCTATTTTAATTATTTATATTTTCTTATTTCAAGTTGTTTTCCTTTTACATATAGGTTTAATGGTTTTCCTTATGAAAGACGGTTTATTTCCTTCCCTATAAAAAGGGGCGTTTGTCATTAAAATAAAGCAACAAGAATTTCCAGAAATCCTTCTCTCTGCATTCTTTCTTAATTGTTCTTGCTATTTTATCTCCTTTGCTATTCTCTTGTGAATTAATCCATTAAATATAGAAGATCTTTATCACTCAGCTTCTATTCCATGCCCTTCTCTCATCATCGATCATCAGTCATCGCCAGGCAGCCGTCTTTACTCTTCACTCATCAATCACCACCAGTCAAGCGCAGCTGTCACCGGATCTTCTTCTTGGCCTCACCGCCGTCACCGGACCCGTCGAAGTAAGTCCCCATTTGCGTGTTCGGGTTTAGAAAAACCCGACCCATTTCCATTATTCATTTAAAAAGAATAAAAACACTCCCCCAACGGCCAAGACCCATTGCCATTAACGTTTTTAGGTTGGAGTTGGAGACGACAACTGGACTCCAGTGTTCTCTTTTCTGGCGCCACTCCGCTGCCGCATTTTTTTTATTTATTTTTTTGGGTACGTCTCCGTCTTCTCTCTCGCCTATGTGCGCGCGCACACACACTCACAAACTTGTATACTCTTCGCTTTACTTAGAATTTCGTTATAGGACAGAATCTGTATTAAGATTGGTTATTCTTTATAGGAAGATATTTGGTGATTTTCGAATTGTATGATAAGAAGAAAGTGTTTGATAAAAAGCCTAAGAGAGATGATAATCTTGATTTGGGTGTTTCAAGCAGAGTAGTATCCTAATTATAAGTGAGTATCCCTTCCTTCTTTGCCTTGTCCTGGTTCTAAGCTGGGTCTCATTCCCTTCTCTCTGAAACTCTATGCTCCATTTTCTAGACCATCTATAATCATAAGGTAAACAAAACATAATAATCTTAATTAGTAAACAAGAGGATAAAGAGCAGAGAGCTCAAGGTACTAAAAAAAACCAGAGTGGATACAATTGAAAGTATTGTTTTCTGATGCAAAAACTTATTCTCACTTGGTGCATTTCCATATCTGTAAATAAGCTATCCTTCTCATCTTGCATCACTAATAGAAAAGAGAAGACATGCTATTTTGAATCATCCATGAAAAATAACAACTTTTTTCACTAGTAATGCATAGAAGAAAAACGAGAAGAAGAACCATAAATTGATCGAAAAGAGCATTTCTATAATTGAGGGATGAGCCAACCAACAATAACTGAACTGCCTCTGCATCTCTTCATCATAGAAAATGCAGCAGCTGAATTCAAATTTTGTGTCGAATAGGATACCTTCAAGCTGGATTAGAGTAGAAACCTTTTGACAACCAGATGATAAAATGCCTGAAAAACTTAATAGATTTTGGAACCTTCATGTTTGTTGTGTACTAACTTGATTTGGGTTGGCATTTAAATTAGCTTAGCATGTCTTAGTAGTATTTGTTTTTTTTCATGTTTATGTGAGGGCTAAGGTACACTTTGAACTTGGGAGCAGTCACACACACATACTGTCATGGATAAACAAGTACATAAAGTAGGGTTAGATGCAAGAGCTAAGGTAAATTGTGGAGGAAATACAGAGAGGATTGGTAGGAGGAGCCAGGCCGAATTGGCAAGACTTGTTTGGGCTATAGACGTATTGGTTGAATTTTCGTTATTTGTTTTCTTCTCCTCGGTTTTTTTATTGGATTTAATTTTTTTACAAGGATTGGTAGTTTTCTGCTGTCATAGTAGGGATCGATCATATATTTTGTTGTCCTTTCCTTGCGATTCTAGTAGAGATTGTAAAGCTATGGGTGTAATTATATGTGATGGCTGAGTCATCAAGTAAACTAGGTTGGAGAAAGAAATAAAAACTATGATAGGAAAATTTTCTAATTTTCTGTCTACAACCTTTAATGCTTAGTTTGCTGATGTCTTTTTCTATACATAATGTGAGCAGGAAAAAAAGAAATGAAGGCCCCCACAAGAGCAATAGGACCTAAATTACCTTCTTCTGATGCATAGTTTTGAAGTTAAAAACAGGTAAGCTATATTGGATATTTTCAAATTTAAACTCCCACTTCAAGATTATTACTTATGATAAACTTTTCTTTTTCTTTTTAAGAATATATGTAGCTTAAGATGTATCGATCTATATGTATGTTTTGAATTAATAAAAAAAATGATTTTATTTTACATGAAATATGATTTCAAATTACTTTATTTTATTTCTTAATAATTTAAAATAATTTTACTGTATTTAAACAAGATTTAAAGTTGATATTATTTAATTTATTCGTAATCCAGTCCCGGATTATCCTAATATAGTTAAACTAATATTATTCTGCACTAAATAAATGACAATACTATATTTAATTTAATCCAGTGGTGGAACACAATGAGGCCATGCAGGGGTCTTCCCTCATCACAAGCCTAAACTATTTGATAAAATCAGTTATAAAACTATTTTTTTAACTAGAGTTGTTAGGAAATTGGAAAAAAAGAAAAAGATAATTATATAATGTGGATAGTAGGTGTGTTTAGTTTACCAAAAGTTTGATGACACAACAATGCAGAAATATATGATTTTTACTTTTTAATATGTATTCAAGAAATAAAAGTTTTAAGATGAATTTATTTTAGTTATGATTTTTATGACGTGTTAATCATCTCTTATATTTTAATTAACTTTATTGTGATAGTTTTTTAATTAACAATGTGGAAATATATGTTTTTTTTTACTTTTTAACATATATTCAAGAAATAAAAGTTTGAGATCGATTTATTTTAGTTCTGATTTTTATGATGTGTTAATCATCTCTTATATTTTGCTTTACACTATGTTTGGTTTGATGGAATTGGAGAGAAAGGAAAGGAAATGATTTGGATGGATTTCTAATATCTTGTTTGGATTGTTAAATGAGAGGGAAAGGAAAGGAAAATGATTTAATAATTTCTTTTTGTTTCACCCAATTGCGTTTCTCACCAAATTTGGGAGGAAATGGATGGAAGGGAAAGGAAAGGAAAAATATTTTTCAATATCCCAAAAGTACCCTTATATAACAATACATATCTATCGTTTATATTGTTGAAAGAAGGGTATTTTCTTAAATAGAAGAAGATTTATTCATTTATTTATTTTTATTTTTCTCCTTTCCTTTCCTTTCCTTTCATAATTATCTAAACAATAATCATTAAAAACATTATCTTTTCCTTTCCTTTCCTTTCCTTTCCTCATTACCTTATCATATCCTTTCCTTTCTTTTCCATCAAACCAAACATAGTTATTGTGATAGTTTGTTATGCCCACACACACACACACAACTTTAGTCTTCTCGTTTCGCCCCTAAATTAATCCCTCTTAACATTTCAATCCTATCTCGTGTGCTAAACAGACATTTATTCTCTTTGTTTTTTGAACATTTTCAAAATGATGTTTTTGATATCCTCATATTCCTTTAGGTTTGCATCAACTGGGCGATAAAGCTGACTCATACATGCATGACAAAGACTACGAAAATCCCAATGTAAGATACGGTCCACAGTTAGCAGAATACACACACACACAACTTTAGTCTTCTCGTTTCGCCCCTAAATGAATCCCTCATAACATTTCAATCCTATCTCGTGTGCTAAACAAACACTTATTCTCTTTGTTTTTGGAACATTTTCAAAATGATGTTTTCGATATCCTCATTGATCCCTTAGGTTTGCATCAACTGGGCAAGAAAGCTGACTCATACATGCATGACAAAGACTACGAAAATCCCACTATAAGAAACGGTCCACAGTTGGCAGAATGGCATTGTTTTGGCTCTCACGCACCTCACGCAACAGATATCTAAAACCCTCTCTGTCATATCTGTCCCTGATTGGGAACAATGAACCAACAATTTTCACCCCTCAGTCTCATCCCACAGTAAGCCCTAACCCTCGTAATTTAAACACACTCACTCAATTTCACCGATGGTCTCCAGATTTCAAAGAAAAGTTCAGGTTCATCTCGGTTGCAAGATTTTGTATATCACCTAGAGGCGTAGCGAAGGATGAGGAGAAAGAGAGTTTTAATAGCAATAGAAACAATATCAAGAATTCGTGGATTGATTTGTATCTACCTACACATGTTAGGCCTTATGCGAAGCTCGCTCGCTTAGATAAGCCCATTGGGACTTGGCTATTGGCTTGGCCTTGTATGTGGTCAATTACATTGGCAGCATACCCTGGACACCTTCCTGATTTGAAGATGTTGACTCTGTTTGGGTGTGGAGCTCTGCTTTTAAGGGGTGCTGGATGTACCATAAATGACCTCCTTGATCGGGATATCGATACAATGGTAACTTTTTTATCTCCAAAATATTTCAATATCTTTACCTGTATGTTTCTGGATGATTTGTGATTTATATTGTGCACAATGGTTTTCCTTTCTATTCTTGGATGATTGTTCCTGATCATTCTGAATGCAGGTGGAGCGCACAAAGTCGAGACCAGTTGCCAGTGGTCTTTTGACACCATTTCAAGGGCTTTGTTTTCTTGGATTTGAATTGCTCTTGGGTCTTGGGATTCTCCTTCAATTGAATAATTATAGGTTAGTTTTGTTTTCACCCGCATACATTTTTGGTGCTTTTATGATTAAAACCTCTGAGATCTTTGCCTTATTTTGTAAATTGACTGTTATTAAGTAATGTTGTCAGCAAGCTTTCCTAAACAATGAACGAGATTTGTTAATTAATCTTAACTCAGAAACATCAGATCTGTCATTTTTTTATTCAATTTGCACTAAAGAGCTACAATCAGTGAAATGAAATTAATCTACTCCTTGTTGATAAAGAACATTATCTTTAATTTCCCTCAACCATATTAAATCATTGTTCATTTTGATAGAGCATAGTTGCAGATATAATATTTCTGCTGCATACTTTGACTTTTTTTTTTCTCTTTTAGTTTGCTAATCAAGTTATATAAATGTCAAGTGCATGCATATGAAGCTAATGTGATTGCTGGAACTGATATTGCATATTTTTAACAGCCGCATATTGGGGGCTTCATCTTTGTTACTAGTCTTCTCCTATCCCCTCATGAAGAGGTTTACCTTTTGGGTAATGATTTTTATGTCTCTGTTATTATTTATTATTATTATTTTTTTTGCTGTTTGCTGGAAGCTGTTGTGTCTTCATTGGCCTTTGATGAAAAGTTTCACAGGATTTGACTGATATGTCTATAAATGGAAACTATTCTGTTTCAGCCTCAAGCCTATCTAGGCTTGACCTTTAATTGGGGAGCATTATTAGGATGGGCTGCAGTCAGGGGAAGTTTAGATCATGCAGCTGTTGTGCTTCCATTATACATTTCTGGAGTATTCTGGACTCTTGTGTATGATACAATATACGCACATCAGGTACAACAAAGTATCTATTGAAGATTATAAACACATTATGCTGTCCCCATGTTTTTTAGCTCTTTAATGGGATTGGACAACGATTGCACGAAAATTGTGTCTATGGAAGGTTCCTGGATTATAAGATGTTTTGCTCTTAACAATTTGGTAGAATCATACCAATTAACTGATCATTACGGTTAACTGGGATCTTCATGTCAGATAATTTGAAAGCCCGAACGTTCTCTCTTTCAACTTTGTGTTTAGGATTTTGATTTGGACACCATTATTGACAGGGTATGCATTTTGAGTTTATAACAATAATGAGTGTAGATGTTTCATTTTCTTTGCCATAGTAATCATTTTTTCAAGTGATTTAGTAATACCTTCCATTATTGTTCAAAGGTTTCGAAGTTCCAAGATCCAATGGAATTGGAGAAGATATTTTTAATGACTCTTCACTTTGCTGTATAATATTAATGACTTTGCATGCAGGATAAAGAAGATGATTTGAAAGTTGGTGTAAAATCAACTGCTTTGAGATTTGGGGATTCAACTAAGGAATGGATCACTGGGTTTGGAATTGCATGCATCAGCAATCTTGCACTTTGTGGATTCAATTCTGATATTGGTATTTACTTGCGTTTTGTTGTTCATGCTTCTAACTTGTTTTCTTTCAAGTTAATTTTTTTAACTTCATGTGGTGGGACAGGTTGGCCTTATTATGCGTTTTTGACAGCTGCATCTGGACAATTAGGTTGGCAGATATGGACAGTTGACCTATCAAGCCGAGCTGATTGCAACAGAAAGTGAGTATTTTAAGAGAATCAGCATCAGTAAATTAGATTACTGTGTAGAGTTTATATGTTCTATAATTCCAACATGAAATCCCTTTTTGCTTTTTGTGGTTTTATCCTTTAGAAAGTACTCTTATAAAACCATCTCGAGCCTCTTTCTAGAGGCTGAAACAGTATTACAGGTTTTGTTTAAGTTTCACATAAGCATTTGTTTACTTTCATCTTTACTCACTGCACTCATGGTTGATTAGCTGAATTCTTCCATTTTTTCATTTTTTGGTTCCAGATTTGTGTCCAACAAATGGTTTGGTGTTATTGTTTTTAGTGGGATTTTGTTCGGAAGACTCGCGTAGTACGTACAGGTAAGGTGACTTCATTTATTCGGTAACAATTTCTGTAATTTTTGTCAATTTTGGTGCACTCTCCAAAAAGAGAGCTCTGTAACTACACTAGTCCTGTTTATTAATGAAAATCCATGTTTCATTTGACATTGTCATATAATTATGACTTGATAATAGATAATAAAGTATCACATAATGATCATCTTGGATTTAATAGTTCTCACTTTCTTGTGCAACAGGTTGAATTGCTGAGGTCATTTTGTGTTGCTGATTTTTTTAATGGTTGGCGATGTGAACTAAATATTAGTTCTTCATTTTTGAGTTTGGAACTTAAAAAATATATATTCTTAGGTGGAATTGTCGAATTCACATTTCGAAGATCAATATAATTTTTTTATTTTTATATATGATCAATGTTGTTGTACTATCTTATTAATTAAAGTGTAGATAGTTTTGTATAATGTGTTTTTGAGTTAAAAAAAAAATAACAAATAAATATAATTGTTGTCTTACCAGCAAACAAAAGATAGTCCCAAATAAAAGTACTCCAACAATCAATCTACATTACAATATTGGGTGGGTGGATGTCGTTGGTCTCGCATCCACCGTCCGCGGCTGAAGGAGAGCAAAGCCTCCCTGTAGCGAACTGGTGGAGGCACGGTTGAAGAAGGCCAGAGCCTCCCCGTCACGAATAGGTGGAGGAGAGACTTCCCCCGCAACATCTCTCACCTTCACGGTAGGGGAGGATCTCCATCTATGGAGATCTCCGTGGATTTGGTAGAGATCTAATCTCAAAATATTTTTTGAGTTTTTTTATATAGTTTTTTCTCATAATATACTTTAATCTCAATTGTCCATCATTAAGATGGACAGTTTGAGATTAAATGCTTTTATTTTTTAAAAAAAAATTTGTGACAAATATTTTTTGGATTTTTTTAATTTTATGTTAATAATTTTATATATAAAATTAATATTATAAAAAAAATGTTACATGTCACCAAATATTACATTATGATCGAAAGTACGGTTTTACCTATAGATCAATTAACTTTGACTAACTGAGGGACCATTTTTGATGTATTTCCAAAAGGATGAGGACTAATGACCATAATATACATAATTCGAGTAAAACAATAATGTTTCGATATAACATAAGTACCAAACTGTAATTCCCCCTTATTATTATTATTATTCAAAAAAGAAAAAAAAAGAAATTGAAGTAAATAAATAGAGCATTTGATTTGACCAGACAGACAACAAAAACAAAAATAACAACAACAAACACACAATGTTAACGGTGTCGATCTTGCCTCCGCCGTTCGCGGTTGAAGTAGGCCAAAGCCTCCCTGTCGAGAACTAGTGGAGACGAGACCTCCCCCGCGGTATCTCCGACCTTTGCGGCGGGGGAGGAGGGGAGAGAGAGGGGGTGTCAATCTCGCCTCCACGGGTTCGCAGCTGAAGAAGGCTAGAGCCTCTCCGTCACGACTCACAAATCAATGGAGGAGAGACCTCTGTTGCGACATCTCCCACCTTTGTGGTGGGGGAGGATCTCCATCCATGGAGAACTCTATGGATTTGGTGGAGATATAATCTCGAAAATACTTATTTTATTTTTTTTTTTTTCAAAATATACCTTAATCTCAACTGTCCATAATTGTGATGGACGGTTGGAGATTAAGTGCTTTTTTTTTTTGCAATATTGTTTTTGGATTCATTTTAATTTCCTGTTAATAATTTTATTTATAGAATTAATATTATAAAAAATACCACATGTCAACAAATATTACAACATGATCGAAAGTAAGATTTTACCCCTAGATCAATTAACTTTGACTAACGGTTGACTAGTTGAGGAACCATTTTGATGTATTTCCAAAAGGATGATGACCAAAGACCCTAATACACATCATTCTAGTAAAACAGTAATGTTTCGATAAAACATAAGTACCAAACTGTAATTCCCTTTATTATTATTATTATTAAAAAAAGAAGAAAAGAAATTGAAGTAAATAATCAGAGCACAAAGTATTTGATTTGACCGAACACAACAAAAACAACAACAACAACAAACGCACATTGTTAATGGTGTCGGTCTCGCCTCCGCCGTTCGCGGCTTAAGGAGACCAGAGTCTCCCCATCTGAAATGGGGGAGGCAAGACCTTCCACGCGGCATCTTCCACCTTCGCGATTGGGGAAGATCTCCATAGATCTGATAAAGATCTAATCTCAAAATATTTTTTTGAATTTCTTTTATTTTTTTCAAATATAATTTAATCTCAATTGTTTACACTGTGATAGACAGTTGGAGATTAAATGCTTTTAATTTTTTTTGCCAAATTGTTTTTGGATTTTTTTTAATTTCCTGTTAACAATTTTATTTATATAATTAATATCATAAAAAAATGCCACGTCACCAAATATTACAACATGATCGAAAATACGGTTTTACCCTTAGATCAGTTAACTTTGACTAACGGTTGACTAGTTAAGGGACCATTTTGATGTATTTCTAAAAGGATGAGGATCAAGGACCTTAATACACAGAATTCGAGTAAGAGTCACAGTATTTACACCCCTTGAAAATTGAATATACACCTCTATTAATTTTTTAAAAAGATTAAATTTTGTAAGCACACCCCAATATTACCAAATATGTCATTTTTAATGAATGAATTACAAAATTAATAATGCTACTTTGTTCAAATATGGTGTTAACAGAAATTTTGCTAGAGGCAATAAATCTCAGTTAATACCCTCGAGATTATTACCACGTAGGTGATGACCAAGGTAGAATGTATATATATTTGAGTATATGACAGTGCTTAATGGAATGACACGGAGACAATGATATCGTTAACTACTTGAAAGAAATAAATGTCTTTATTGATAACATATGGTATACATCTCTCTCTCTCTCTCTCTCTCAAATTACTCTCAATTTTTCCTGAGGGATAGTTGAGTATTTGCTGTGTGCCTGTCGAATAGTAGTCTCCTCTTTTTCAGAGGGAGGAAGTCCTCCATTTATACAATGTCTTCATAGGTTTAAACTCATTGATTCCCCCTTGATTTTCTCATCCTTTCCCTCCTTATCGGATGAGATTTTTATCTTTAAATGTCATTGACTTTGAGTTTAATTGCTCAGTTGAGGATGTCTGAGTGGTAATCAATTTGTTTCCTACTTAGACTCTATTTACTTGTTCTGTACGTTTGTAACGTCTTTAGATGTGATCCTGTGTATCTTCAGGTTTAGCAGGTTCTTTCGTAGGGATCGTTGAATATATCACGGTGTGGTACATTAGTTTAGTGAGGTCGATCAGTGTCCTGGCCCCGAATTTGAGAAGTTTCGTCCAGCTAGGAGCTCGGTTTGGCCTCCCTTGACCTTTCGAAGCTAGGTGCGGCCCCCTATGGACACCCCTTGTATCAGTGAGGTATAGGCGAGCTTCTGGGGAATTACGAGGTAACCTCGGTTTGGCCTCCCTTGACCTTTCGAAGCTAGGTGCGGCCCCCTATGGACACCCCCCTGTATCAGCGAGAAATTACGAGGTAACCTCGACTTTGGGGGGATTTCCTATTTTTGGGTTCGATGACGCGGGCTTGATCTGACCATTCCGGGCTTTATTCCTGATGTTTCTGGGGCCTGTCCTTGTTCCTACGGGGCGGTATCGTAGCTCGGCTTTGGGTAACATGGTCTCCTGATGGAAAATCTCGGGCATTGAGCCAGGTCTGGAGGGTGGAAAATTTCCCTTTGGTCCTTAGCCAATTTTGGCTATTAACATTTGGTGTCCAAATCTGGTGCCCAAATGATGTTGCATCATTGTAATCCATTCATTTAAATTGTATTAGATTTGCATGATTTAAATGAATGAATTATGGTGTTGCCATATAATTTGGGAACCAGATTTTGACACCAAATTTTGCCAAAGTAACATTACTCTTAAAAAATAATTACAGAGATCATGAAACTTTGCATAATTTGGGACAATTTTTCTTATGTGAGTTGTCTTGCGACAAATAAGGTTGGACGGGAGCAAACCAGAACAGAGTTGTGGTTGTGAGTGACATGGCCCTATCTCACCCAAGTTTTCACATAAAAAACGCAAACAAAACCCTTAGATACAATACAATGGCCGGTGGGTGAATATTTTTCCTCACTCGGGGGAAAAAAAGGTATGAATAAAAAGTGGGTGAATATTTTTCATCGCTTTGGGAAAAAAAGGTATAAATAAAAAAACAATATGTCCGCTTTTTCAATCTTACTAACCCTGTTAATTTTTTTTTTATCGATGAAGCTTCCACTTTTGGGTTTGAGTTTTGTTTTTTTAAAAATTAGTCTGATTATTGAAAAATTCAAAAAAGTAAAATAGTTAATCGTCTTTATTTAATTCAAATATTATTAATTTTATTTAAGGGTAATATTGGAATTTAGAAAATATTCAAATTTAGTATATAAATACTGTTTTAGAAAGATGCAAATATCATCGTTATTTGAGTAAAACAATAATTTTTGTAAAAAACATAGGGTAAATATCATTTTCGTCCCTATGGTTTACTATATTATCCATTTCGATCCTCGTCGTTTCGGTATTGACTCTTTTAGTCCTTCTGTTACATTTTCTGTTAAAAACAAACCATCAGACAAGTTCAGAGGGCAAAATGACTGTTATGCCCCTTAAAATGATCAAAGGCTTGCAAGGACAAATTTGCCCTCACCTAACCATATGGTGATCATCACCATATAATATTTAATAAAAGTTTAAAACAATTAAAATAAAAAATAAATAAATATAATTAAATTAAATAATTAAAACAATTAAAAAAAAAAATCAACCACCCACCATCGTCATTTGACTCCCTTCAAAAGAAAAAAATAATAATGGTATATTAGTAATTGTTAACAGAAATTTTGCTCGGAGCAATAAATCTCAGTTAGCACCCTCAAGATCATTACCACGTAGGCGATGACCAAGGTAGAATGTATATGTATATGACAATGCCTAATGAAATGACAAGGAGACAATGATATTGTTAGCTATTCGAAAGAAATAAAAGTCTTCCTTTATTGATAACATATGGTATACATCTCTCTTTCTCTTTCAAATTGCTCTCACTTTTCTCTGGGGGATAGTTGGGTACTTGTTGTGTGCCTGTCGAATAGTAGTCTCCTCTTTTCAGAAGGAGGAAGTTCCTCTTTTATACAATGTCTTCATAGGTTAAACTAATTGATTCTCCCTTTGAGTTTCTCCATCTCTCCCCTCCTTATCGGACGGGATTTTTATTTTTAAATGTCATTGACTTTGAGTTAATTGCTCAGTTGAGGATATCTTTGTGGAAATCAATTTGTTTCCTACTTAGACTCTATTACTTGTTCTATACGTATGTAACGTCTTTAGATATGATCCTGTGTATCTTCGGGTCTAGCATGATTCCATGGGGGTTGTTGAATGTATCACGGTGTGGTACATCAGTTTAGTGAGGTCGATCAGTGTTCTAGCTCCGATATTGAGAAGTTTCGTTCAGTTAGGAGCTAGGTCTGGCCTCCCTTGACCTTTCGAAGCTAGGCGCGGCCCCCTATGGACATCCCCTGTATCAGCGAGGTATAGGCGAGCTTCTGAAGAAATTACGAGGTAACCTTGACTTCGGGGGGTTTTCCTGTTTTCAGGTTCGGTGACGCGGACTTGATCTGACCATTCCGGGCTCTATTCCGGATGTTTTTGGAGCCTGCCCTTATTCCTGCGGGGCGGTATCGTAGCTCGGCTTTGGGTAACATGGTCTCCTGGTGGAAAATCTCGGGCATGGAGCCAGGTCTGGAGGGTGGAAAATTTCCCTTTGGTCCTTAGCCAATTTTGCCTATTAACAGTAATTAAAAATTCAAAAAATATTAAAAATTGATTTAATAAAAAAACTAATATTTAAAAAAATCAAATTAAAAAACAAAAATCTCTCTCTCTCTTTCTCTCTCTCTCTCTTTCTCTCTCTCCGAAACATCACCAGATTCATCACTATCTCTTCTTCATCTGTACCTAACCACCACCAAACTTTTGATTCAAAGAACAAGACCTGCCAAAATAAAAATTAAAAAATTCAACCATTCATCATCATCAACACCAACGAACCCAGAACTTCCATCATCATCAACAAACTTAGAACCCAGGTTCATAACACTATCATCACCACCATACCCAGATTCAACATTTTATACCCACAAACACCAGAAAATCAGATCCCATGAACATTAATATTATATTTTTTTTCTTCTATATGAAAAAAAAATCATATTCTTCATCAATCCCACCATAGATGGATCCAAACACCAAAAAAAAAAAACCGATCTGACCTAATAGCATTTTTCCAGCAGACTGCGCAGCCCTCCGTTCTGAGCCGATTTGCGTCGATCCAGCCGGATCTTTGTCTGAACTACAACGCCGTCCGCTGTCGCACTTCCGGGCGACCTTGTCGACATCGTCCGACATGGCCTTGGTTGTTTTCCTGCAGCCGGCGAACTTCCTCCAACTGCATCTTCGGCAACCGTTCCACCAGATTCGCCCAGATCCTCTTCTCAGCTGCAGCGTCGGCGATGACGATCTTTCCGACAGCCACCAGACCTGATTTTATGAGATGGAGATTTGCGAGAGTGATTCGAGAGAGAGAGAGAGAGAGTGATTCGCGAGAGAGACTAGGTTTGGTGAGAGAGATTCCTAGATTGCGTGAGTGGTGGTGTTTGATTGTGTGAGTTTGGTGAAGAGATTCAGGGAGAGAGAAGAGAAGTTAGAGGGTTTGGGTGGCCAGAGTTTAATGATGGGGTTTGATTGATTTTTTTAAATTTTTCATTATTTTTAATATTTATTTTTAAGTTTCTTTTTTCTGTAATTATTTATTATTTCAATTATTATACGTCAAGTTACCGTTTTGCCTCTTCTTAAAAACGATTCTAGAAAAATGCATGACGATTTTACCATTTTACCCTCTCTCTATCAACATAAATTTCAAAAACCCTAATAGAATTGGACGGTAGGGACCAAAATAGGGATTAATTGAAACGACAGGGACCTGCATGGTCAATACTGAAACAATGAGGATCAAAATGGATAATATGGTAAACCATAGGGACGAAAATGATATTTACCCTAAAACATAAGTACCATACAGTGATTCCCCCATCTTCTTCTTATTATTATTATATTAAAAAAAAGAAAAGAAATTGAAATTAATAAATAATAGAGCACGAAGTCTTTGATTTGACCAGACAGACAACAAAAACAATAACAACATAGCAGCAAACACACAATGGGCCTCGTCGGAAATCTGTGTTCAGACAACCTCAACTCCTTCAACTCTCAAGGTTGTTTTTGTTTTTTTTTAATGTTTCCAGAAAACAAATAAATCTGTCTTTTTTTTTGGATGTTTTTCTAATAAGAGTAAATTTGACAGGGTATCTGGTGATAGAATCATTTGCTAACAATGAACAGATTGAAGCCATGCGAAACCGAATGGACCAATTGCTTCACGCCTTCGACTGCTCCTCCAACGTCTCTGTTTTCTCTACCAAGAACCAGGTTTTTTTTTTTTTTTTTTAAATTGCCAAATCAAATCAAATCAAATTTATTTATTAATTTTTTGTTTTAATCTGGGTTTTTATTTTTATTTTTTAATAGCGAAAGGTGACCGATGATTACTTCTATGAAAGTGCTGAGAATATTTCGTTTTTCTTTGAAGGTACTGTTTTGTCACTCTTGCTACATTTTCTTTTTGCTTTTGTATCTATTTATATATTTTGCTGTTTTCACCGAATTCTTAAGTAAAAATGAAAGCACTTTTAGGAGCCATAGTCATTATAGGTAAGTACTAGATTTATGTAATAAGAGAGCTGCTATGTACTAAAATCATTTATATTGTTGAATCAAATTCCACTGCTAAAGCAATTTATATCAGATTATATCTCATTCAATTGCGCGAGTTGAAGTGTGTATATACATAGCTTTCACATGTCTTATGTGCGACCTCACATGGGAGCGATGTAGTAGACGGGTTGATTCCTATATTGGAGTGATTAAAGATATGATATTAGTTCTGTGCAGGGAGAGTTTTTTGCTTACATTTGATTCTTGCTGATTGTTTCGCAGAAAAGGCAATCGGGGATGATGGAAACTTAAAGCAACCAAAAGAACTCTCCATTAACAAAGTTGGGCACGGTACATTATCATAGCATTTGTATCTGACATTACTCTCATATTATAAGATGCTTCTGTTGATGGGATGTAGATGGTAACGGTTACTGTGCATATCAGAATGAAACTAACATTGCTACGCTTGGGGTAAATTGGTGCAGCATTACATGAGCTCGATCCAGTTTTCAAAAATTTTTCTTTCTCGGAGAAATTATCAAATATGCTGCACTCTTTGGGTTACAAAAGGCCCACAATCATCCAGTCAATGTACATTTTTAAGGTACTCCATCTTCTGGCTTAAGGAATTAAAGTTTCTTCTTCATAATATTTTGTTGGAAAGTGTTGACTAAAAGAGTAATTCTAGGAGTAAAATCCTAGGAGGATTTCTAGGAATTAATTTCCTATAACTGTGGTTTTGTAAATTAATTGTTAGTTGACTAATTGATTAGCTAAATATTAGGAATTAATTAGTTAGCATTTATAACCTAATTGTAGGTTAAGTAAGGAAACGTCTCTTGTAAATATATATATCTTATTGTAACCTCTTGAATATATAATCAATATACAAAAATCTTCATGGTATCAGAGCCTAAACAAATTTAGGGTTCGTTTTCTTATTTTCTAAATTGTTCAGAGCCTATAACTCTTTAGGTTTACTGTTTCAATTTTTTTTTCTCCTTATTCTTTTCTTTTTTCCGCTGCTACAGTACTGCTACAGTACCATTTCCTCATTTTTTTCCCGCTGCTACAGTACTTTGCTACACTGTTTTAAAAAAAAAAGTTGCTGAAATTAACTCCATATTTTTTCCTACACACTCACGTCCAAACTCAGGACTAATGTGGGTTGTCATGGAAATAAATGGATAAATCATTACTTCTTTATTGGATACTGGTTCTTCACGGAATCTTGTGGCCATTCTCGAGGTCCGATCCTGATTCTCTTACAGATAAACATAAACCTGGTAATACTTCTGACTCTCAACCTATCACTCATCTTCCTTCTACTTCTCAACCCAATGTCTTTTCTGATCTTGACATTCCCATAGCTAATAGGAAAGGTGTCCGAGAATGTACCATCCATCCTATAGCCAAATACCTATCCTATCACAGACTATCCGAAAATTACAAGGCCTTTACTTCAAAAATTTCCCACCTAGTCATCCCTAGGAACATACAAGAAGCCTTAGGACACCCAAACTAGAAGATAGCTGTTATGGAAGAGATGAATGCACTAGCCAAAAACAAAACCTGGGTTGTTGACGAGTTACCAAAAGGGAAAAAAACTGTGGGATGTAAGTGGGTTTTCACAAATAAATGTAGAGCTGATGGATCCTTAGAAAGACACAAAGCTCGCCTTGTTGCTAAAGGGTTCACTCAAACCTATGGCCTTGACTGTTAGGAGACTTTTGCACCCGTGGCCAAGATCAACACCATTCGAATCCTCCTATCTATAGCAGTAAATCTAAACTGGTCTTTACACCAGTTAGATATAAAAAATGCTTTTTTGAATGGCAATCTGGAAGAAGAGGTATTCATGGACCCTCCACCTGGGTTTGAAGGAGAATTCAAGAATGGTACAGTGTGCAGACTAGTAAAATCCTTGTATGGATTGAAGCAGTCACCTAGAGCCTGGTTCGAGAAGTTTGGAAAGGTTGTGAGAAGATTCGGGTACAACCAAAGCCAAGGAGACCATACACTCTTCTTTAAACATTCGAGTGAAGGTAAGAAGGCTATTCTAATTGTCTATGTAGATGACATCATCATGACCGGTGATGATATTGAAGAAATTGGAAGACTATAACAGTTGCTAGCTCAAGAATTTGAAGTCAAGGATCTAGGTGACTTAAAGTATTTTTTGGGAATGGAGTTTGCCAGATCAAAAAGGGGAATTTTTGTTTCTCAGCGAAAATACATCCTAGATTTATTGGGAGAGACTGGGATGACAGGTTGCAGGGCTGCAGAAACTCCAATAGAACCAAATCTGAAACTTGAGGCTGCTAAACCAGAGTTAAGTAGATCGTGAACAATATCAGAGGTTAGTGGGGAAACTGATCTATTTAGCTCATACTCGACCGTGACATCTCATTCGCAGTCAACATGGTGAGTCAATTCATGCATTCACCAGGATCAGAACACTATGAGGCAGCTTTAAGAATCCTGAGATATCTAAAGGGGACACCTGGGAAAGGACTATTATTTGCTAACAGGGGTCATTTTCAGGTTGAAGTCTTTACAGATGCGGATTGAGCTGGTAGTGTAACAGACAGGAGATCTATATCTGGCTACTGTATCTTTGTTGGAGGAAACTTGGTGACCTGGCGAAGTAAGAAGCAGGGGGTCGTAGCAAGGAGTAGTGCTGAGGCATAATTCAGAGCAGCTTCCCTTGGAATTTGTGAAGTAATCCGGATAAAAAGGCTTCTTGAAGACTTAAAGGTTCAAGTTTTCTCTCCCATGAAGCCCTATTGTGACAACAAGTCAGCAATTGCCATAGCTCACAATCCAGTTCTACATGATAGAACCAAACATGTGGAGATAGACAAGCACTTCATCAAAGAAAAGATAGATAGTTGATAGATTTGTATGCCCTATTTACCCACCATAGAACAAGTGGCAGGCATCCTCACGAAAGGCTTACCAAAGAAGCAATTTGACAAGTTATGTTGCAAGCTGGCCTTGGAAGACATTTTTCGACCAGCTTGAGGGGGAGTGTTGGAAAGTGTTGACTAAAAGAGTAATTCTAAGAGTAAAATCCTAGGAGGATTTCTAGGAATTAATTTCCTATAACAGTGGTTTTGTAAATTAATTGTTAGTTGACTAATTGATTAGTTAAATGTTATGAATTAATTAGTTAGCATTTATAACATAATTGTAGGCTAAGGAAACGTCTCTTGTATATATATGTCTTATTGTAACCTTTTGAATATATAATCAATATACGAAAATCTTCATATTTTCTTTTTCTTAACCAATTTGCTCCTAATCTGGGTATTTAAGACCTATGTTGTCCAAACTACTCTGCAATGTAATCGGCTATTATAGAACTTTTGTTTAATAATTTCAGCACATGTCATGTGAGTGTGGAAGTTAGATGGAAGAAGTGAATTGCATGACTTTATAATATCAGTTAATGGAATAAGTGGTAGCATTTTGCTAGCTTTCTTGAAGGAAAAGACTGATATCAACTAGGTACTTGTTTTTGTTTTTAATAGGATACTGAGAAATTTTATTCATGAAAAGAAAAAGGTACATAAAATGGGAGCAGTCTACCACAAAACAGCCGAGTAACTGTTGTAATACTATGATATGGCTCAGTATCCAAATCTTTTAAAATAAGATACCATTGAGAGTTTGAAAGTGAATCCCGGTCCTCATGTAGCTCCTAAATCTGTATACATCATTCAATATTTAGATTCTATGTCCATGGCATGATGCTAGTAGTTACAATTTTTTTTGGGCATATTTTGAATGAATATATGACTAACTGGTTTTGTATGTGAGACCATCCTGATATGTAATATTGTGGTGGTCATCTGTCGCTTACCCCCTTAACCGATTATGCTATATCTGTGCATTTATGTATGTGGATATCTGTCCATTTTTTAGGTTCCACTCTTACTTTTTGAAGCGGCATCATATATTGCAGTTCCAGAGTATATCTGTTACATTAGCGAGAACAAAATTACATGGATAAAAATTAACTCTTCATTCCTGTTAATTTTGAGGGTTCTATAGTAGATGAAATCTATTCTATTTTGCAACTCATTTAGAGGGTTTTCTTCAATGTAAATTTAGCATGTTTAACCGAAGATATAATATATTTTTGTGTTAATCAAATTTGGCTGTTTTGAACATGTTCGTTCAGCCCGTGTTATTATGTTTGCATGTTATTCTTCAATGTAGTAATATGTGAGAATCTTATTGACAGCAACCGGGTATTGGAGGTGAAGTAGTGCCTCATCAGGATAACTCATTCCTTTATACTGAACCAACAACTTGCACGGGGCTGTGGCTGGCTTTGGAAGATGCAACAATAACAAATGGTTGCCTTTGGGCGATTCCTGGCTCTCAAAAAAGTAGCTTTCCTCTTCTATCCGTCTTTTTCTATTTATACAAGAGCTTAAGAAGCTTGGCCAATATTTAGTTTTTCTAATGCTGTAGCACTTTATCTCAGATGGCCTTGTTAGGAGGTTCCTTAGGGGTGAAAATGGGGTTTACTTTGATCAGCCTTCTCCAACCTATGACCAAAAGGATTTTGTGCCCATCGAAGTGAAAGCTGGGTCTTTGGTTGTCATTCATGGTGATCTCATTCATCAAAGGTGAGATTGCAAAAATTTCTCCAGAGGTCACAAGCATAAAATTTAGATGAATAGCTGGAAATTTCACTTCTCTTTGTTTAATTTTATATGCTTTTTTACAGTTTTGAAAATCAGTCCTCAAAATCAAGGCATGCCTACAGCTTGCATGTGGTAGATACTGATGGTTGTAAATGGGCACCAGAGAATTGGTGAGTACAGTCTGTTTGACTCTGTCCACCCACCCTATTTTTTTTGATTCATTGGTAGAATTATAAACTTTACCAACTAGTTATAGTTCTTTAAAATCAATTTTCCATGTCTTGAGCTCAGTGATCTGGAGCATCCATATTTGATTTACTTTTACTTTTATCTGCTAGTGAAATGCTTTATCAAGATCTAGCAAGATACCTTATGCGCTAAACCAAGTAGAAGGTGCATGTGCTTATTGTATGATGAGCTATATTTAGTTATTCTTGGTTGATTACATGTTTGATTTTGTATTCTTTGCTTGAAGTAATGCTATTCATTGCAAGTTTCTGCTATCTTACCCGTCTGCTTAGTCTGCTTATACTATCATCAGTTATGATTTAGTTATATTATAAGTTTGATCTTCAAAGGGTTTTTACAACTCTAGGTTAATAAGCACCGGATACAATTACAGATACGCTGAATTTCTCGACCTTATTTTTTAGTTAAAAGAAAGGTTAACATTATATGCCTGTATGGCAATAAAACAATTTACAGACTTATAACTGTGGACCTTGACAATCAAGATCTGTAGCCTTGCTTTCATGTGGATTCCAAATTATCCGGGGTTCGTTTTTCTATTACCTTCTACTGCCTATTACTTAATTTTAGTTATTTTGACACTTTCTTTTCCCGGGATTCTCTCAGGATCAGAAGAAAAGTGGAAGCAGAGCCGCTCTATGCATCTTGATCCTGCCTGATGCCTGATCTATGATCAGTTATAAACAGTTGTGATTTGCATCTCAAAGACTGTTGTTATCGTTTGGTTGCAGCTTAATTATGTGGTGTATTTTGGTTGCAGCTTAATTATGTGGTGTATTTTGGTTGCAGCTTAATCATGTAGTGTATGTGCATTGCATTACTCAAGCTTGACGTGAAATAAAAGAAATAATTATATGGTTGTAATTTCCATATCTGTGGTCTTTTGTAACTTATTTGAGTTTTTCGCCTTTTGATTGTAAATAATTTACCAGGTCTGTCTGCATTGAAATGTCAGTATTTAGAAACTTGGGCTGTTGCAAATATTTGTGATCAAGCAATGCTTCAATTAGTTTAAAATGTTGTGTTTGTTTGGTATTACTTAATTAAGGTAAACAAGATCATTTTTAGAATCTCACACTTCCTCTTGAAAATAGAAGAGATTTTTGAAGCTGTAGTTAAAACAAGAGATTCTGAAATATGGGTAACGATTTATTGTAGAATGGGGCAACTCACAACTGGTTCCAATGGAACTCACTGTCCACCGGTCATAACTCATACAAGGCGATGTTTGAGATTGTATTGCTTAATAAATAATTACTTTATAGTTTAACTTTTGAAATAAGTAGCCTATTAAACTAAGTTGATAGGTATTTGGTAAATTGGTTATGTAAAAGGGTCAGGACAAAGAGTTTGGAAAACTTGATTAGATTATGCAAAAAGATTTAAATAGACCTCCTTTTAATTTCTAATTTTCATTTACAAATACTTTTTACAAAATCATTTTTCTTCTCAGATTTATTTTTAAATTCATCGAAGTTTTAAAAAATCACATTATTTTTTTTAAATGAACTGAGTCGACTCGCTCTTTCTCCAATAGTAACTCCACATCTGGAACTCTACATCCTCCTCCATATACCTCTCTGATTTCCCCTCCGTCTGTCGATCCACCAGATTCTCCACCGAGAGCGTGTCGCCAGCCTCTGTCACATGGTCGCTGACCTCTTCTCTTGCCGCTGAGTTCTCGCGACATTTTGTAGCGAAA
This sequence comes from Dipteronia sinensis, assembly GCA_033220585.1. Lineage (NCBI taxonomy): Eukaryota > Viridiplantae > Streptophyta > Magnoliopsida > Sapindales > Sapindaceae > Dipteronia > Dipteronia sinensis. Next base: position 39,860,186 of record CM065638.1, read on the forward strand.
CCAGTCTTGAAAATGGAGGAGGCTTCATCGCCGGTGCCCGGAGAATAATAACTGGCCCTTTCAGCACCAGAGAAGCCGGTTATGGTCCGGTGATGGAGGAGGAAGAAGCCTCCTCCATTTTTACGACTGGATTTGCGACGGCATGTCGCGATTTCAATCGCGAAATGGTGGAGGCTTTTTGCCTCCTTCAATGTCGGAGGAGAACCGGCTTCCTCCGAGGACTCCGACGTTACCAGAGGAAGAGACTCTCCTCCACCCACCATTGTTGGCGGTGGCCACCACTAGCGAGCAGTGGCTACCACTATATTATTAAAATATTTCAGTTTTTTAAAATTGTATTAATTAAACAAATTTTATTCTTAAATTTATATTAAAATAGTAAGGGTATTATAGACATTCCAAAGATAATGGGCCAACTTCTCTAATATTCAGCTTCCAAAAGCAAAACCCCCAACCAACTTCTGAAAAGCTGATTAATGGAGAAGCGGATTATGAAATATGCTAATTTTTGAAAGTTTACCAAACAGTTTTTGTACCATAGCTTATGAAATAAGTGATTATTTTTGAAGTTTATGCAACCCCAAATGCACCTTAAGTTAGAAGTAACTGAATACTAAATGGGTATCACATCCGGTCCAATTCCATCTCTGTATGGCCCTGACCCAATCAAATCCCGTTTGAAAATTAAATGTTCCATTTAATCATGACCACTTATTTTATGATTCAGATTCATATCGGAAATCTATTTGGATTCGATCCAGTTCCGTCCGAATTCCAAGTCCGGGCTATAAATTTTTGTAGTATAAAAAAAGGGATATTATCATTTGAGTCCCTATGTTTTTTGAATTATCTATTTTTTACTCACTTATTCATTTTTCACTAGATTGGTCCTTATGTTTTCAAAAACCACTCAATTTGATCCTTCTGTGAATCAACTGTTAGTCTAACTTAACGGAAAGAGGATTATTTTCGTCATTTCTCGATTGCGTGACAGTTGTGTGCCACGTGTAATGATGATAAAATAATAAAATGTTAGGTTTTAGATTTGTGTTGGCTTGATTCCATAACAAAACACTCCTTGTTTGTATTGTTTAGTTGCTTAGGTGGTTCGTGATTGGATCAAGCTTCAAGAAGGAAAGCAACTTCGCATGCAGAGTTCGTCTTCAAGAGGAAAGATGCTTACTTGGATGCTAAGGTATCAAGATTCCTTCTCCTCTTGCAAGGCGTAAGTGCACACACACACACATTGCATAATATTTGTGTCCCTGCATTGTTGTGCAAAATTTGTATAACACATTCACACACTTATTAAAGTATGCACATGCATTGTATTTAATTTGACAACTTTTGTAAAATTGCATGTTCTAAGACTATATCTAGGAAACGGCATACTTGTGTTTTTTTTTTGTGTTTATTTGTTTGTGTTTTTGTGATATCGAACTTGATTATGTTCTCATATTTTCCCTACTGAGTTCCGGTTATTTCGGTTTTTCATTCATTAGTTTTCAAGTTCCGAGTTGGACGTTATGAAACTTTTCGTGTCTTTATCGTGCATGGTTTTCTTCTTTGTGTATCGAGTCAATTTCCATATTTGTTGTGAAAGTTTTGTTGACGTCCATGTCCGTGAATGATTTACGGTTGGTAATCCGAAAACGGATTCGAATTCGGAGTTCGGAGGCCGGAGAGCGGTCCAAGACCGCAAGTGGCGCACTAGGGAAGAGGAATGGCAAAGTGCCACTTGCACCCCATCCTCGTGGAGGCCACACGCCTCCACTGGATGCTAAGGTGGCAACCCTTCAATGATTGTTCAAATCTCTCTCCTCTCCACATCATTTTCCCTCCATATACATTCAAATTTCGTGCAGAAATTTTTACAACTTGTCCAATTTTGTTTTTGTGACATCTCTCTCAAATCAACTATGATTTTATATTTTTAAAAGCAAAAATTGTTGGTATTGAAGAGAGGAACAAGTCTTAAGCATTTTCAGAGTCAAACAATGCCATATATTGCGTGATGATCTGATTTCTACTCATGAGTCATTGTTTGAAAGTGAATCATTTTTTCTTTCATTTTTCTTTTATGATCTACTTGATGAATCTTCTTATTTGATTAAAGAAAAATGTTTAGAATGATTTTGATTCAACTTTTGGACTTGTTTGATTGATTTTCGAAATTAGCTCTTGTTCATAGCCAAAATTGGCTAAGGACCAAAAGGAAATTTTCCACCCTCCAAACCTGGCTCCATGCCCGAGATTTTCCACCAGGAGACCATTTTACCCAAAGCCGAGCTACTATACCGCCCCGCAGGAATAAGGGCAGGCTCCAGAAACATCCAGAATAGAGCCCGGAACGGTCAGATCAAGCCCGCGTCACCGAACCTGAAAACAGGAAATCCCCCCGAAGTCGAGGTTACCTCATAATTTCTCCAGAAGCTCGCCTATATCTCGCTGATACAGGGGGGGTGTCCCTAGGGGGCCGCACCTAGCTTCGAAAGGTCAAGGGAGGCCAGACCTAGCTCCTAGATGGACGAAACTTCTCAATATCAGGGGCCAGAACACTGATCGACCTCACTAAACTGATGTACCACACTGTGATACATTCAACGACCCCTATGGAATCATGCTAGACCCGAAGATACACATGATCACATCTAAAGACGTTACATACGTACAGAACAAGTAATAGAGTCTAAGTAGGAAACAAATTGATTTCCACCAAGATATCCTCAACTTAGCAATTAACTCAAAGTCAATGACATTTAAAGGTAAAAATCCCGTCCGATAAGGAGGGAGGAGAAAATCAAGGGGGAATCAATGAGATTAAACCAATGAAGACATTGTATAAAGGAGGGACTTCCTCCTTCTGAAAAGAGGAGACTACTATTCGACAGGCACAAAACAAGTATCCAACTATCCCCAGAGAAAAGTGAGAGCAATTTGAAAGAGAGAGAGATGTATACCATATGTTATCAATAAAGGAAGACTTTTATTTCTTTCGAGTAGCTAACAGTATAATTGTCTCCTTGTCATTTCATTAGGCATTGTTATATACATATACACTCTACCTTGGTCATCACCTACGTGGTAATGATCTTGAGGGTACTAACTGAGATTTATTGCCCCGAGCAAAATTTCTGTTAACAACTCTTGCGATTTTTAATTGAACATCTCTTTGTGATTTGATCTTGATTGTTGATTTCTAGGTTTTAGTCACATGTTCTAGAACTAGAATATTTTGGTTGTGATTTCTATTATTCATATCTAGTTCTTATTTGATTGAATATGTTGATGATTTCAAGTGTTAACTTGTTCACTTGATTTCAAAGCTAGTTTTGTGATTTCAATTGAAAACTTGTTGTTCTAGCTTTGATTGACATGTTTAGGTTTCTAGATATTTTTGTGAATGATTTTGAATGCCTAATCTAGATCTTTAATTACAAGTTCATAAGAATTAGTTACATTTGCTTGTGAGCTTGATTTGTGCAAATCTAATTCTTCATAGAGTGTGTTTGATCAACTTGCTCTATTTGCATCATTTGCATTCACTTAGATCATATGCTTTGTGAAGAGGTGAAGATGTTGGAAGTCTCATTTCTAAGAGTGATTCTTTGATTTGAGCAATGGAAGTCTTGGCTAGAGTCGAGAGCACTTGGATAACTAAGCACTGGAAGTTTTGCCTAGGATCGGAGTGATCCGGATAGCTAAGCATGGAAGTATTGTCTAGAGTCGGGAGGACTTGGATAGACAAGTAATACATCTTCCTAGAGACGTGAGGTCTTGGATAGGAATTCGACATAGTAAGTTCACTAGGCCCGAGGGTAAAATAGGTGTAGATATCTTGGAGAGTGAATCTTGTGTTGATAGCCTTTTGAGTGTGTATTTCCTATTTGTCATAATGATTTGCTTTTTGTCAGTGGTTGTGGTATCAACCCGTGGATGTTTCCTCATTTTTGAGATTTTACCACATAAAAATCTCTTGTGTTGATTTTTGCATTTTTAGTTTCTTTACTTACATTAACTTGTATTGTTTTAACACTTGCTTAATTGAATTTACTTTGACTTGTTAAAGCAATTCACTTGTTAAAGGCTCTAAGGCTATGTTTGAGATTGCTTTTGCTTGAGAAATAATCACTTATTTCTCCAGTTTTGAGCAAATAGATGTTTGGTAAACTTTTCAAAAGTAACTTATTTTTCAATTTGCTCCTCCCATAATTAGCTTTTGAGAAGTTGGCTAGGGGTTGCTTTTTGAAGCAAGAGCTAGCTTATTGCTTACGCAATATCTAGAATACCCTCACTATTTTATTAAAATACAATAATACCCTTATATTTAATAATAATATAATAAAAAATTAAAAATTTCTTTTCAAGAAAAAAATTTAAAATTAAAAAAATTTAAAATGGGAATGGTGGCTTCTACCGAATGTCGATGCCGGAGAAGGAGGACCGGATTTATCCGGTGACGAAGTTTCCAGAGGAAACCAACTCTGGCAGCGAATGAGGCGAGAATGGAGGAGGCATCCGTCGGAACAGATGGAGGAGGACTTTGACGCGAATCTAGTCGCGATCCGTCACAATTCCGTCGAGATCCCGTCTCAACGGCCGGTTCTGCTCCGACGACTTCGACGAAGAATCAGTGAGCACAAGTTCTTTCCGTCACGATGCAATTAATCGGTGAAGAATCTCGCGATTTCAACTTGTTTGTTGCCGGTGCGAGAGAGGATATCGGCGGCACGAAAATGAGGCTGACGACAATCTCGGTGGAGCTGGAAACGGAGGAGGAAACTAAGGAGTTTGCTGAGGTTGTTGTTGAGTGTGTTGGTGAAGAAGTAGGTTGCGTTGACTCAGAAGAGGAGCCTGAGTTGACTCGGTAAGTTTTTTGTTATGTTTTAGATATAAACTGAGTTGACTCAGTTTTTTGAACGAGTTGATTGAGAATTGGCTGGGTTGACTCAATAATAATTTTATTTCTTGTTTAAATTTGTTTTTTTATTTCTTTTTAAATGCTTCATATTTATAATATTTATTGATGTCTATTTTAGTCATTTTATTCTATAAATTTTTCACCATTTTAAAAGTTAAGCAATTTTGAAATTTAGTTTACCAAACACAAACCTATTTTTTTCTTAAGTTGATTATTACTTAAGTTAAGCTATAAGCAGATTATAACTTAAGCAAAACAATCCCAAACATAGCCTAAGTGTGCTTAACTTGGTTGTGTGAAAAAGAAGTGCAAGAATTTGAGCATATATCTATTCACCACCCCTCTAGGTATATTTTACACTATAAGTGGTTAAGGGAATTTCAATTGATATCAGAATGGGTGTCTAGAAGTAATTAGATAGATCCATATTATAGTGTTTGTGTTGTATTTTTTTTTGTTGTGAAAATTTCATGATTGATACTATAGGTGATTCGATGCCGAAAGGTGCTTCTAGTGCTAGACCTCCACTCTTAAAGAGTGGTATCTACTCCTTTTGGAAAATTAGGATGAAAGCCTACATTAGATCCATCAATGAAAAAGCATGGATGAGTGTTGAGGAAGGTTATGAGATACCTACCAAAAGGCTTGAAGATGGCACTATGATTTTGAAGCCTAGAGCCGAATGGATGGCTATTGAATTTGATAATGCTAAGTGGCATCATCGGGCAATGAATGCTATTTTTGGTGGTGTAGATAGTACTCAATTTATCTACATCCAAAACCTCGAATCACCAAAGGAAGCATGGGATACTTTGCAAACTACCAATGAGGGTATGTTAGCGGTTCTAAGGTCTAGAGTACAAATGCTTACTTCTCAATTTGTAAGTTTTGTTATGGATGAGGATGAGAAGTTAGTAGACTTCCAAACTAGACTCTTGAATATCACCAACCAAAGTCAAACTTTGGGAGAGCCATATCCACAAGAGAGAATTAATTGGAAAATCTTGAGATCCTTGCCTAAGAGATTTAAAGCAAAGGTGACTACAAATGAAGAAAGCAAGAACGTCGATCTTATGAGGGTCGATGAGCTTCTGGGGTCTCTACAAACATATGAGCTTTGGTTCAAGCCGAAGATTGAGGGTAAGGGAATAGCACTCAAGGTGACCAATGAGAAGAGTAAAGATGAAGATGATGTGGCTAGTATGGTGAGAACTTTGAAGAAATTTCTAAAGAACATATGTCCTAAGAGAGAGGAAGTCAATAAGAAGATCACTCCAAAAGAAGTGGTAGATTGCAAGGATAAATCTATGAAGAATCTAATTCGATGCCATGAATGCAAAGGGATTGGATTTATCTCTATCAACCTTACTAATGAGAAGAGTGTGTCTAAGAAAGGCTTAGCAATGGCGGCTACTTGGAGTGGTGTGAGTGATGTAGAAGAGGAAAATGAGTCCTTGGATGATCGAGAATACACTAGCAATTACATTGATCACCCGGCTATATATGAAGGAAGATTTGAGGATAGTAGTGAAGACTCCTCAAGTAATGAGGAAAGTGAATACTCTTCAAGTAGTGAAGATAGTGAAGATCCTTCAGCTAACTAGTGAAAATGTCAAGAAGAATGATGAGAACAACAAGTTGAAGTTGATCAATGCCAATTTAGTGGTGATAATTAAAGCTCTCGACAATGAAAATAAGATGTCTTTGAAGAAGATGAACAAGCAAAGTGAAGTCATCAAGGAGCATGAAAAGACCATTGAAAAATATTTTTCAAATGTGGAGGAAAGTGCTCAAGAGCTAGATGATTTAAAAGAGGACTTTACTATGAAGTTGTTTGCCATATAGGGAGAGCTTAATCAAAAAGAGAACACTTTGACTATCTTGAAGACAAATTAGTGTGAGCTTAAAGATGAAGTTAAAGCTCTCAAAGAGTCTATTAATGGCATGAAAATTGGAGCCATTAAGCTTGATGAAGTAATAAAACTTGGAAAGCATCATGGAGATATGAGTGGCCTGGGTTTTGTAGAAGAAGTTAAGAAGACTCCTACAACCAAGAACAAGTCAAGAAAGTCCAAGAAGAAGAAATACTCAACTACTATTCCTTCCAAAATCAAAGGCAAAGACAAGAAGAGCTATGAAACTTCTCAACCAAAGCATGCACACCCAAAACGTAAATTTTCTAAATTCATTCTGGTTTGTCATTATTGTAATGTGGTTGGTCACATTAGGCCTAGGTGTTATGAATACATTATGCAATGCAAACTAGGAAACATGAAACATGATAAAGATGTTGGAAAGTTACCTAATCATGAGTTTAAGTCGTGAGCTAGACATAACATCTCTAAGTTTATCCCAGTTTGTCATTTTTGCATTGTTGTGGGGAATATCAAACCTAAATGCTAGAGACAATGCAAACTAGGGAATGAGATGCATGCTAGTGAGATGAAAAGACTTCCTTTGGTTGTTTCTAAACATGTTAGGGCATTAGAGACTATGCATGATGAACATGTGAATAAAAAGAAATCAACAAAGAAAGTTTAGGTTAAGAAGAATAATTTGCATGCTAGTAAGTTGAACAAATCTTCTTTGAAAGATTCCAAACATGATAATAGTTTTGATGCTTTGAATAATGTGTATATTGATCATGATCTTGTGAAGAAACTTACTAGGAAAATTTGGATTAAGAAGCATGATGTGAAAAAATTTCCTAGTCATTCTTCTAAACATGTTGATATTGATAAATCTTTGAATGTTGTGCCTCTTGTATTTGTACATTCTTTCTCTTTTATATGATACTATTTATTTACCTAAAAAAAATAATGATAAACATGTGAAGAAGAATGTCAAGAATATTTGTGTGGATGTGAATGTGAAAAAGCATGATGGTCATATACCTTGTCTTAATGAAATATTTGTGTGTGGCAATAATGATGAGTTTAATATGAGTGATATTTTCATGAAGAAGATAGTTGATGATTTATCTTCTAGATTTCATATTGCCATGTATAATGATCATGATGTTGTTTGTGTTGGTTCACCTAAGACCAATATGGTCAAAGGTGAGTGCTCTCATACTTGATTGAGTAGCACATATGCGAATAATTTTTTTGTTCTTGTTTGATATAAGAGTTCTAAGTTTGATGCTTGACTAAGCTATTTGTAATATGCTAGGTTTAGTATTCAAATTTGGTGTCTCTAGTCAATACATGAACTTAATATTCTCATACTTTTACTATGATTGTCAAAATTTGTTGATTGACTTTAGAGATGTCTATTTTTGAAATCTATTTGGTGTAATTTGTTAAGACTTTTGGAGAAAGTTGTTTTATATGTTTGTTTTAGTTGAGATGTTTAGTCTTTATTCTCTTGGGAAGACACACCAACAACTTGTTGTCATGAGGACAAACAAGCCAAGAGAGCTCATAAAAAGGGTGAAGGCTTTACATTGATGAAAAAGCATGCTTAGGTATATCTCTACTCTAAAGCTTGCTTTCTTGTTTCATTTTTTCAACTCTATGTGTGCATGACATCATGTGGCATGTTATTTTAGATAACTTTGTTTAGAGACATATGTTTCTCTTTAAATAATTGCCATCTAAAGATCATTAAGTAAAATTGTTCACAAAAATCTTTTACATGATGCATTGATCGAGCCAAAAATGTTATACATTTTGGCCCTCATATCCTTTCTCTTTGTTTTGTCCTTGAGCGTTTTTATGTGTATTTATGGCTCGTTTGGTTTTTATTGCAGGCATTAGGTAAAAAGGCATGAAGAGGGGCAAAATGGACCAATTAGTGCACATATGAAGTGAAGGAAACAATAGTGCATGGGTAGCAGACCCGTGCCCTACCAGTGCGCTCACCCGTGCACCAGAAGGTGGATTTTGAGAAGAACAAACTGCACGGGTAATTGTACCGGTAACACCCATGCACCCACCCGTACAGTTCACCAGACCAGGGAGCAAGGCCACGGGCGAAGGCAACTGCACGAGTGGTGCATGGGTCATCCACCCGTGCACATTGTGCAAATCTGAAGGGAAATAAAGACTGCACGGGTAACTGCACGGGTAACCTACCCGTGCTATATGGGATACCCAGCTCGCCACTTCAGCATTTTGGCCTAGTTTTTGAAGGAAGAATAAATACTTTTCAATCTGATTTTTGAAAGAGGAGAGACCCATGACCATACACCATTCCATTCATTTTTTCTCTCTCTAAATCCCAAAAACCTTTCTCACCAAATACCCATCATCATCTTCATCAATTGCTACTTATAATATTCTTGGTATCCAAGTATAAGGGATAGAAAGAATAGAACAATTGCATTATCCCAAGCTTCACACATAGATAAAATCTTGTCTAGGTTCTCCATGCAAGATTTCAAGAAAGGTATGTTACTTTTCAGACATGGAATCAAACTTTCTAAGGAACACGTTCCTAATAATAAGCATGATGAGCAATTCATGAGTAGGATTCCATATGCCTCGGCAGTTGGAAATCTCATGTATGCAATGCTCTGCACTAGACCAGATATTTGTTTTGCTGTTGGCATAGTTAGCAAGTTTCAATCGAAACCTGGTCCTGATCACTAGACCGCAGTCAAGCATATTTTCAAGTATCTCAGGAGAATGAGAGATCATATGCTTGTATGCTCTGTAGGGGATTTCATTCCCATTGGGTATACAGATTCTGATTTCTTGTCAGATTCTGGGAATTCTACCAGAAATAATCTCTCTGTTTTGGTGATAAAAACAACTCTCTCTGCCCTCCAAAAAGCCTCCCCTTCTCTTACCTTTTGGAGTTTTATATATAGTTCTCCCAAGATCCCCTCAAAATCCGGTCCTATTGATGAGGATTATTGAGAGTCCTATTTTAAGCGTTGAAAAACATTGAGTAGGGCTGAAGGTGCGGGATTTGATCCCGTTAATTATTGTCGAATTCAAATTCTGATTAGGTTGACCATTTGGTCTCATTAATGACGCTTTATAAGGCGATGGAGTAAACTTTCCTTCTTAATGGAGCTTAGAGGGAAATTCTGACTCTGAACATTGGCGGAACGAGGTGCTGGTATATCAATCCAATCCCACTGAGGTGGAGCTTGTTCTATTTCTTGATGGAGGAGTGATTGTATTTTCATGATCATCTTCGTATTGCTTGGTAGGTATGGTACTTGTCTTAGAGGGGCTCCGGATCTACATAGAGGTACTAGGTATCAGGTGGAAGTCGAGGCAGTGCCAAGGCGAGTATCGAGGTACTGGGTGCCTTGATTGGTGTTGGGGTGCTGGGCGTACGAGTTTATCATCGTACTGATCTTAAGTCGATATTAGGAGCTTCAGTAAGGAGAGGTACATGCCTTCGTTAGCTCGCGGAGCTGATCTCCTATCTAGATAGATAGGTAGTCGAGGTCCCGACCTTGTCAAGTATCGGCTCCGTCTAGGTAGTGGTACCGATCTCAATGGTTACCTGGAATATCTGGATGAATCTTCCTAGGTAGCTCATTGTTGGAAAATTCTCCTTTGGTCCCTTGCCAGAAAACCCTATTAACAGAAGTCCCCCCTGACTTGAACACCGGTATCAGGTCGGGGTTGGAGTCAGGATAGATGACACTTGGAGAATTTTTCACCATTGTCTTGTAGAGAGAAATCTTCTCTTTGTACGCTATTTAAAACAAGTCTTCCACGTGACTGACCAGGTTAGGCCAAATTCAAAAAAGGGAATTGAGGCGCACGCTTCTCGAAACCGTTCCCTCCACGTCGCCGATATTCCCACGACATTGATTACCTTTTCTGCTCATTAAAAGTAGCTATCTCTATATAAACCCTGCTTCTTCAAGGTGTTCTCACTTAAGCAAATATTCCCGAACAAGAGTCTTTAAAAGAAAACCTAACTTCCTCTTCGTCGATCTTCAAATTTTCCCTTTTCTGAAAAATGAAACCTCGACTCTATAAACATGTCTTCACCGGGGGGCGACAGCATTGAGCAGCTGTTCGACTGCGACGCGGTGGCTAGTGGGAGTCACACCCCTATAAAAAGGGCTCGCGTTGACAAAGATAGTGAGGACGATGCTTCTATCTTCCAACGCCGTCGTTCCAATAGGACAACCGCCATCAGAGCTGGTTTCTCAAACGATCCTACTACCGTAGTAGATGTTGACCGGGAATCAAGCGGAGAAACTGGAGCCGCTGTCAGGGTATTCGAAGACCGGGCTGGTGAGGTTACAGACACCGTGGGGAGGGTACTCGCCCTTCCTTACGAGTATAGATGCATCCCTGATTCTACCAGCACTTCGGACATTGTGAAGCGCTTGTGGAGGGATTTTAAGATCCTTAAGGATATCTTGATTACCATACCCCCGCCTGGGTATGATATGTATACTTCCACTCCTGGCGAGCTTCCAATTCATACGGCGGCCTTCCACAGTGGAGTCAGGCTACCTCTTCACCTTAACTTGCATAGGGAGTTGTACGCCTTGCAGCTTGCCCCTCTTCAGCTGACACCAAAGTTTTGGAGGCACCTGGTGGGGTTCCTGGTACTATGGAGGGAACAGTGTGAGGGGGACAACATCGATCGGGAACCGGGACCTGACTAGCTTATATATGTGTTTCAGATTGCTGCCAACGCCTCGGGTCCGAAGGGGCAGTTCTATGCTCGGGCAAAAAACAACTTGAAATTTGCGGTATCAGGGGCCACAAAGAAGGATACCTCATGGAGGGAGGAATGGGTCATCATCAAGGGCCAAAGGGGCAGCTCAGTTCATATCGGAGGAGCTGAGTTCAGGGTTCCTACCTACTTTAGCGGGAAACCCCCGTTAGAGAAGGGTAAGCTCTCAACTGAGTCAGAGAATATCTTGAAGGCCATCATGGCCCGAAATTATATCAACCTGAAGTATCCTACCTCGGAGGCTTTCGATGCAGGGAGGGAGGAATACCACCTCCGAATTTCTGACGCACTTCCTGGTAAACACCTTTCTAATTTTACTTTCACTATACTGCTTTATTAATTCTGCTGACATTAACTTGTGCTGTCTTGGTAGTTTCAACAGTACCTCCACCGGTCCCTGAGGTGAAGCTCAACCAAGCTAGGGGCGCCATTGATTCCCCTCCAACCTCCCATTCCAGGCTTCCTGCTAGCTCTGATCTTAATTCAAGAGTTGGCATATCTATTAGATCTGGTAGGGTCCCGATCGGGGTATCTGGGTCTCTGACTCCCCCTCCCCCTATTTCGGCGAGATTGTTGAAGGACTTTACAGCTAGAGTGGGGAGGTACCGAAGTGCTTCTTGTCGGGTACAGGATACGTCACTTGTCGGACTAGTCAATGTTGCCACTGCTACTGATGCTGGTGCCTCAGCTCCTTATGCTTCTCCCGTTGTGGCAACTGGTCAATCTAAACCAGTCGAGAAAAATTTTGACCTTGCTATGGCGAGACGGGTGGTACCTCGGGATAGGCCGCGATCGTGGTCGAAATAAAGTAGCCAGGATAAAGTCTTGGCCCACTTCGTTGCCTCCTGCCCAGGCAGGAGCTTGGATGTCATGATGGCCATGCTCACTGAACTTCCAATTAGAAGGGGATCTGCCCTCCTGGCTGAGGTAAGACGGCTTCCTTTACCCTCTATCCCGGTTAAGTATTAGCAATATCTTGATTGGTGCTTCGTTCTTGGCAAGCATTTAAGTTCAATGTGGCGTTGAGCCAGCAGGTCGGCTCCCTCTTGGAGCAAGTTAAAGGTGCTACCATCAAGCTGGAGAGGTCCAAAAAGGAGCTTTCTAAGGCTGCTAGAGGCGTGGAAGCTTTGAACCAGTCACTGATGAATGCCCAAAAGGAAGCAGACGAAGCAAAGGTTGACAGGGAGAGGATGCAGCATGCTTTGGATACTGAGAGGCTCAGGTCCCTTCGCCTCAAGGAGGAGAGGGATATTGCTACAGGAAGAGTAACAGAGCTGGAGAAAGATGTTCAATCCTCTCATGGTAGCGTTGTCGACCTGGTCGCTCAAGTAGACACCGCCTTCGGGGATGGTTAATTTTTTGCTGGCTACCAGGTGGCTCTAGCTTTCCCTCATCCGTTTGATCTGAGTGCCGTCACTGGGTGGAACCGAGAGGAAATTATGGCGAAGGCTGCTGAATTGGCTGGGGCAACGCCCTCCGATATGGCTAGACCTTCCCAGGTTGCTGGGGCCAGTGAAGTGGCAGGAGGTGAAGACCAGAGTTCTATCTCCCTTCCTCCACCGAGCAATGTTGGAGCATATCCCCATTTGAAGGCTCCTGAAGCTGGAGTGGCTCAAGCCGAAGGAGGAGTTTCTGCCCATCCACTTCTCCGTCAGAGTTCATCAAAGAGGTAGGGGATCAGCCTGTTACTGATGATGGAGGGTCTACCTTGCCTATCTCATCCTCTGACCCTGCCCAGGTAGAGGAGGGTCAGGCTGCTTCGACCAAGGAAATTAGAGGAAATTCTGACCAAGCAGCAGTAGAGGAACTTCGAGGCAATTTGTCTCAGGTGGAGATTCTGGTTACGGTGGGTACCTAGGAGGCAGGCGGGGTTCCATTTGGTGCTGAAGAAGGAGAAACTCTAACTGTTGGAGCTGGAGAGAAGATGGCCAATCAGGAGTAGGAGGATGCATGATCCAGTTTGATCCCTTACCCAGTTATACCCAGTCAACCTTATCTTCTTGTAGCCCGTGATTGGGGAATGGGCTCCCCAGTTTTAGTAATGAGAACTTTCTTTTTTATTTTTCCTTAGCTTCATGCATGTGTAGTTTATTAAACCCTTGGTTGAACTTCACCTTAATTTGGAATAGAGTCCCCAATGCAATTTCGATTCCATAAATACTTATCCTCCGATGAATCCTGGTACCTAGGTGTAGACTCGGCGATCCATCCTTTATTGGGCCCGATTTAGTGTAGTTGATAACGTGATTGGTCCAGGTCCGGTACCAAGGCATCAACTAGATATGGATCGTGGTACCTGGTAATCGAGATTGCCCCGGTCCATGCTATCTTCTCGGTTACCCTGATCAAAAACCTTCTATTTTTTTTAAGAATTCCCGCGTAGGAATTATTGGTTTGAGTTCTACATTCAACTGTTCTTCCACATGTCAGTCTGAGACAGGTTCGATTGTCTTATGCATTGAACTTTGGAGGCGCACGCTTTGCGAAGCTGTCCTTTCCCATAGACCGAATGTCGTGTCTCATTAATGACTTTATCCTCTCGTTCCCAATACTCAATCTCTCATTCTATAAATACTTCTACATGCTTGACAGTTCTTCATACTACTTTTTTACCCTTTTAGTGGAGCAGCAAATCTCGCCGTATTGATCAATGATCGCCGTGTTAGTTAACATTATGAGAGGAGGAGGAGATGTAACCTCTGTGACTGGCAAGATGCTTGGTATTGTGGAAGGAGCTGTGCTCGGCGGACTAAACTACCAGAGGAACATGAATGGTAGGGACTCCTAGGATCATGATGAATGGTGGGCTCTGGTGCTGCATCCTTGCCAATGGTGTAGACATTACCCGGGCGAGTTGCAGCTTCGTGCCCCATTGCATCTTGGACGTGGAAGGTTTCAAGACTGTCCTTATGCCCCCCTTATTTGTGCTGACTCTAACACGGCCTCTGCTCCTACCTCCGGGGTTCGTGGCAGCATCGTCAACGTAAGTTCTAATTAAGATCGATGTCGCTAGGTTGGTAGATCAAGAAATTAGGTGAAAAGTTAAAGAGGAAGCTGACGTTTCTGAACTTCCAGTTTATTTTCTTGTCATTTTCTCTCTTGTATCTTGTATGTAGCTTAAAATAAGGGTCGTGTCCCCTAATTTGATCAATGAAAAGGAAACCCATTTCCATCTATATCAGTTGACTGAATTCTGTTGCATGCTTCTGATTGTAGCATAAATTCGAGCAATAGTCCCCATTATAAACTTAACTTAATCAATACTTGGTAACGCGGGGAGCTTGATAAGAGTAAAAGTAGAGAAACGGCAGGTGACTGGTACCATGGTACCTAGTCAAATAATCTCAGAACCCTTGGTAGCCTGGCAGAGATTTAGTCGAAAGTAGTCTGGGTGCTGGAGATCCTCATTTTTTTTGAGGATCCTGGCACTTTAGTGGAGAAATTTGTAAAATTCGGGTACCTCGCACTCCAGTTCTAGGAATCTTGGTTCCTTGATGATGGTGAACGTACCGGCGAATAATCTTGCAGTCTAGGTACCCGGCATCCCTATCTTAGGAATCTTGGTACCATGGCGACTATTCTGGCGAAACTAGATACCTTGCACTCCCGTTCTAAGAATATTGGCATCGTAGCGAATGGACCTAGCGAGTCTGGGTACCTCATATTCCTGTTTGCAGGGATCTTGGTACCTCGATGAATAACCTGGTACCTGACCTTCATGTTTCAAGGAACCTAGGTCTCTATGTGAAATATTCTAACGAAACCGGGCACCTTGCATTCCTGTTTGTAGGAATCTTGGTGCCTTGGTGAGGAAATTTTATGAATTAGGGTACCTCGCATTCCTGCTCTAGGAATCTTGGTACCATGGCTAACATGAGGGAGAACGTGTTGGCAGCAAGATCTCGGTAGGCGACTAAGGCCCTTTTAATACCAGACCTTTCTTAGCTGGGGGTAGCGCCCGACCAAGGCCTTTATCTGGTAGGCGACTATGCCCTTACTGATTGGACTCTTTCTAGCGGGGGGTGGCACCCAGCCAAGGCAGCAGGAAGGCCATACGGTCTTTTCTGGTCTTGAGGTGATCATTAGCGAAAATAAGGAGATCATACTGGCAACAAGATCTTGGTAGGTGACTAAGGCCACTTTAGCACTAAGTCTTTTTTAGCGGGGGGTGATGCCCGGCCAAGGCCTTGATCTGGCTAGCAAATATGCACTTATTATCCAGACCGTTCTCAATGGGGGGTGGTACCCGGCCGAGGTCTGATCCGTCGGGCAACTATGCACTTACATACCAGATCCTTCCTAGCGGGGGGTGGTGCTCGGCCAGGGCATCAGGAACGCCATGATGCTTATCCTGGTCTCGAGGAGATCCTCCTGGAGGGATCAATCTAGTCCAGGGTATTTGAAGCACTATGTAGCTCTTCTTGTTTTAAAGCGATCCTCTTGGAGGGTTTTATCCAGTCCAGGGCATCAGGAGTGCTATGTAGCTCTCCCGGTCTTAAGGCGGTGATCATGGCAGATTCAATTGGCGACATAAAGCAGATAGATGTAGATAAATGCAGACAAAAACTGATGAAGAAAGAATCCTTCTTTATTGACGATCAAAAAAGAGAATACAAGCACTCAAGACTACTAACATCTTCTAACATTCGTTTCAAGGTGATCCTGGCTGATTTCCACTGCATGACTTATGGGTAAAATCTCTTGAGGTGATCAGCATTCCAAGTGTGGTCTACAGGGTCTCCATTCATGTCATTCAACTTGTAGGCCCCACCTTGGATCACCATTCTGTTTAGGTAGGGACCTTCCCAATTATGTGACAGTACTCCGTCCGACCTTTTCCGGGTATTCTGAGTAATCTTCCTGAGAACCAAGTCTCATTTTTTGAAGCTTCAGGCTCTTACTTTCCTGTTGAAGTAACGAGCAATCCGGTTTTGGTAAATTGCTACTCTTTCTGCGACCCTGTCTTGCTTCTCCTCTAGGAGGTTCAGGTTGGCCCTCAGCTTGTCTTCATTCCCATTAGGGTCGAAATGCTGAACCCGGAAAAAAGTGAGCTTATGCTCTATAGGAAGGACAGCTTCTACCCCGAAAGCTAGTGAGTATGGGGTTTCTCCAATAACAGTCCTTTTGGTGGTGCGGTAAGCCCATAGCACGTCTGAGAGTTCATAAAAAATGAACCGAATTGAACTGGTCAACATAAGAAAACTGGAAAAAAAACCAATTGGATCGGTTCAGTTAGGTTTATTGGTTTTTTACCCACCCCTAATGGCCACCATCTTCGACTTGTTGCAACAGCAACATGAAGGAATGAGAACTGCTACTGATATATTGATGTTTCTAGAAGAGATGCTTGCTATGAGGTCTAGGACGACTAAGAGAGAGGGAGTGACTGCTTTCATGAATCTTAGGATGAAACCTGGACAGGCTGTGAAAGATCACATGATGAAATTCATAGCACATCTCAACATTGCTGAACTCAATGGTGCTGAGATAGACGGTGATATGAAAATTGATATGATTGTCAACCCACTGTCAGATTCCTTTGATCAATTCAAGTTGGACTACACCTTGAACAATAAGGAATACACCTTGCAGAGCCTGATGCATGATGTTCAAAGCGCTGAGAAGATCCTTGTGAAAGGCAAGGGACACGAGATTCATATGGTCGATAAAGTTGCTACTGTTAAGACCCGTAAGAAGGTCAAGAAACAATAGAAGAAAAGCAACTTGGGCCTACCAAGAAGGAGACCAAGAAAGTAACCAAGATTAAAGGGAAGTGTTTCCTTTGTGGTGAAAAGGGACATTGGAAAAGAAATTGCCCAAAGTCTCAGAAAAAAATTGAAGAATGTAATATTATTTATCTTGAAACATTCTTTCTGGCAAATTCCACATATTCTTGGATCATAGACTCTGGAGCTACTAATCATGTTTGTTATTCCTTATAGGGGTTCCAGGAAAGGAAAAGACTAAAATAGAATGAATTCAAATTGCGTTTAGGCAACGGAGCGTTGGTGTCTGCCTGTACAGTGGGATATATTAGAGTTAATTTAGATTCTAGTACGCATTTGGATTTGTAGACGTTTATTATGTACCTCAATTCAAGAAGAATTTAATTTTAGTTTGTTGTTTAAATAAATTTGGATATTGGTTACTTTTAGTAAATGTTTTATTATTAGTAGGAATGACCAATTTGTTTGCAAAGGTACATTGGAAAGTGGTTTATTCCATTTGCATAGAAATATCTCTCACTTGTTAGACACAGAATCAACAGAACCTAATCATAAAAGAATGAAATTATCAAAAGATGAAACTTACCTATGGCATTTGCGCCTAGGTCATATTAACCTTGATAGGATTAAAATATTGGTTAGTGATGGACCTTTAAGTGACTTAAAGGTTGATGATCTACCAAATTGTGAATCTTGTTTGGAAGGTAAGATGACCAAAAGATCATTCACGACCAAAGGCATAAGAGCTACTGAATGTTTAGGATTAATACACACTGATGTGTGCGGTCCTATGACTATTCAAGATAGAGGTGGATATTAGTACTTCATCACTTTCACGGATGATTACTCGATATTTGGCTATGTGTATCTCATGAGACTTAAGTCAGAAGCTTTTGACATGTTCAAAGCATTTAAAGCTGAAGTAGAAAATTAGCTTGAGAAACACATAAAAATCTTGAGATCCGATCGTGGTGGAGAATATCTATCTGGTGAGTTTCAACAATATCTTATTAATAATGGGATAATTTCTCAGCTTTCTACGCCAGGAACACATCAACAAAATGAGGTAGCAGAAAGAAGAAATATGACCCTTTTGGACATGGTTAGGTCTATGTTGAGTTATTCAACACTTCCTAATTCTTTTAGGGGATATGCTTTACAAACTGCTATGTACGTTCTAAACGATGTACCATCTAAGTCGATTCCTCAAACTCCGCATGAGTTATAGACTGGGCAAAAGCCTAGTTTACAACACTTAAGGATATTTGGATGTTCTGCGCACGTGTTAAAAGGAAAGACAGAAAAGATGGAGTCCCATTCAGAAACATGCATATTTGTGAGGTATCCAAAAGGAACTAAATGATATTATTTCTATAGTCCTTCAGATCTTAAAGTATTTGTTTCGGAAAATGCTAAATTTCTGGAAAAGAACTATATGATTGATTTTGTGCCTAAGAGTATAATTGTCCTGAATGTGCTTTCAGGAGATACAATTCCACAAGAGGTTTCACAACCTAGCCCAATTGTAAGTTCTGTACCATCACAGGATGAACAACCTACCATTCCTCATCATAGTGGGAGGGTTAGTAAACAACTCGAGAGATACATCGGTCTAGAAGAATCAGTGGAGAATTTTACAAACAAAGTCTGGTCTCTTGTAAACTTGCCTAAAGGGATTAAATCCATTGGGTGCAAGTGGGTATACAAGAGGAAAAGAGGTATGGATGGAAATGTTGAAACCTTTAAAGCTAGATTAGTAGCTAAAGGTTACACACAGAAGGAAGGTATCGATTACGAGGAAACCTTATCTCATGTGGCCATGCTTAGATCCATTAGGATACTCTGATCTGTTGCAGCATCTTTAGACCTAGAGATTTGGCAAATGGACGTCAAGACATCTTTACTTAATGGAAGTCTTGACGAAAGCATCTATATGATGCAACCAGAAGGATTCATTGAAAAAGGCAAAAAGGAAAGGGTATGCAAGTTGCAAAGATCCATATTTGGACTGAAGCAAGCATCCAGATCCTGGAACATAAGGTTCGATAAAGCTGTGAAAGGTTTTGGATTTATTCAAAACCTTGACAAACCCTGTGTAGACAAAAGAATGAAAGGCGACAAGTTGGTTTTCCTAATTCTTTATGTTGATGATATACTACTCATCGGAAATGATATAGGAGTATTGACATCAGTAAAAGAATGGTTAGCAAAACAATTTGATATGAAGGACTTAGGAGAAGCAAGTTATATTCTTGGTATCCAAGTAATAAGGGATAGAAAGAATAGAATGATTGCATTATCCCAAGCTTCATACATAGATAAAATCTTGTCTAGGTTCTCCATGCATGATTCCAAGAAAGGTATGTTGCCTTTCAGACACAGAATCTAACTTTCCAAGGAACAAGTTCCTAAGAATGAGCATGACGAGCAATTCATGAGTAGGATTCTGTATGCCTCAGGAGTTGGAAGTCTCATGTATGCAATGCGCTGCACTAGACCAGATATTTGTTTTGCTGTTGGCATAGTTAGTAGGTTTCAATGGCAACCTGGTCCTGATCACTAGACGGCAGTCAAGCATATTTCCAAGTTTCTCAGGAGTGTAAGGAAAAACACTCGGTGGAAGCGAAAAATTAGATTGGTATATTTCAAAAAATTTCCTTTTAAAAGAAAGAACCTTAACCCTTAATTAATATATAATTAAAAGTATCATACCTTTTCCACATGTCGATTGATATTGCTTTGATTTGAATCCGCAAGATCTTCTAATCCAATCACGAACGTGAATCACCTAGAAGTGTGGGCTCCCTTTCTTTGAATTGTATACCTGAGGATAGAAAATAAAAATCTTTTTCTTTTGTTAGTCACAATAATCTTCTTAGAGAAAATAAAGAACGTTTGGTCACTTGTGAACCACAATTCGATGTTGTGCACAAAATTTTTTGATATAAAAGCTACTAGTACACTATCGAAAACAAAAACGCTCCCTATTTCTTTTCTATTGGCCGAATTTCATGAGTTGGGTGATTTTTATTATTATTATTAAAGCAAAAGAATAAAATTCTTCTTAACAAAACACCCCTTGGCCGAATTCTTCTTCTTACAAAAACCATGTGGCAGAACTCCCTTGATAGGGATACATATATAGTGGCCAAAAATTCGCCTTCTTTGTGGAGGATTTTCATTTCACCGAAACTCGTATCAACTTAGTAGTTTAAACATATTCCAACTCATGAGTGTATTATCCAATAATAAATTATTAAATATCAATTAAAAAATTGTGACGTTATCAATAACTTCTTAATTAACTAATTATCAATTAGAGTTTTGATAGATATCAAATGCTTCCTAATTTGACTAGATAAATAAAACCTTTATTATTTATCTACTTATCAAATAAGGTTTTTGATACTTATTATACTACTAACAATAGTATGACACTAAGAGTCTTACTCCTAGTTAGAAAAATATTTTGACTTTTAATCAAATAATTAATTAATAAATTAATTAATTTTCATTTAATTAAATCATAAAATAAAACAATATATTAGGTTAATAAATTAGCCCTTGCCGCCCAAGCCTATACATGGGCAATATATTGTTTTTCCATTTTATTAAATCCATTGGACTTTAATAAAAAGTCCACATATGAACTAGACTCATTCTTAATTACTAAAAAACAGTCCACATGCCTTAAATTAATACATTAATATAATTTAAATGCCTATTTAATTAAAATGTGTAAATTATATTCTTAATGTATTAATGGAATGCCAATTGCACCCCATTAGGGCCGCCAAAGGATTCCCACATCCTTGGCCGCCCATCCCAGGCATTTGAAGAGTTACCGTGTGTCTTGATCATACATGACGGCACCTCTCCAAAACTTTTGGATTTCGAAATCCAAAAACAATTCTAGATGGACCCAAAAATTGGTCTGGTAGAATATATCAAGTGATCCATTCAAGTTCGTGTGGATTGGGGATCTTGGCGGGCTATCTGAATTTAAGCTTCAATAGACATAACATAATTACAATCAACAAATGATTCACTTGGGTTCGATCTATTAATTTTAGCTCATTCCACAAAATAGCTAAAATTGAACTCTTAAATAAAGATAGAATAAATTAATGTTTCTTATTCGTACCCTAGACAACCTTATTGGAGATAGTGTATTCTCGAGAAAATACAAGTAATCGCCAAGAGCTCATAGACCGTCTATAGCTCTCTTAGTTACCATATTTACGCATATAACCATATTTTGACTTGCCGAGAAGCCATGTTTCAATAGACACTATCGAAAACTTAACGTTGAGATTTAATATCCAATACCTCAAAATATCCATATGATGATATTCAACTCACATTTAATAAATGGAGCCACGATGTCCATATCTATAAATGAAGTCCTCTATCGATTAACAAATGAATACCACCAAACCATCGAGGATAGACTATGCTATATAATCGTACTCATTGACAACTCAAATAATAACACTTGTAACCATAAGTCAATCATTTATCTCAGGATTGAGATAGACTCTCCGATTGTCCTCAAGTGAAAACTTTTATCCACTAACGGTTCTGGATAAAGTATTTCACTATGATCATATTCATTGCACCTAGTGCACTATATTTTTTTGCCCAAAGACACTACACTTTGATGATTTTAGACTCATCATAACACATTTGATCCCACTTGACATAGGAGTGTCCCATTGCATGACTATGGTTCAAGACACAAAGGGAATTCAAATTCTCACTTCAATTTGTTAAACATCAGGTCATGTTCGAGGGGCAATTTCGAGACTTCATAACTTTTGTTTCTGGGAGAATTAGCTTACGTGCCTTCTGTCATTGGAAAGATCAGCCTCTTAACTACAACTTCCACTTTTGAATTGCATCATTTGAGATTTCCTAGAAGGAGTTATCACTGTTTTTACTTTCAAGGTTCAGCAGGCAACAATTACAGGATTTGAAGAATTCAGCTTTAATGTCTTTAATTTCTCAAGTTTCCAATGTTTTGAATTATGTTGTCATCTTTTACGTTTAGTACCTTTTCTATGCATGGAGGGTTGTTCCATGATTAGGCTTTATAATGAGGCTCTATCCTTATAAAATGAGTCAATTAATATTGAATTTCAGATTACTATCTCTTTGAGATTTTTATCTTTCTACTCTTTATCTCTTTGGTGGATTTCCATTGAGTGGTGAGTTTATCATTGGTTATGTATCCTTGGATGGTTAAGAGGGTGGTGTTTGTGTATCCCTCTAGATTAGTCTTGGTGGTAAGCTGTTTCAACTAGTTTACTAAGGGTGGTGATATCTGTATCCCTTGGAAAATTAGTTAATCTCGCTTTTATTGTTCTTGTGTGAGATGGACTGGTTTGTGTGTTTTTTTCTTATGTGTGGGCTGTCCGTGAGTGTGTTTGACGTCGGTGGATATTATTTAGGGCTGTCCGGCACCAGATTTGGTATCAGAGCTGGTTATCAATGGCGAGTCGTCGTTATCGTGCATCAACCAGCAAAGAACAATCAACTCCTCAAGTGAATCAACGGAACATTATTATGGATGATATGAGACAACAAATCCATCATCTCCAGCAACATTTACATCTCTATGAGAATTGCGGTCATGATGAGAATGAAGGTTCTGAAAATGATGGTGATGATGTTAATCCTTTCCATCAAACACGCATCCATGATTCTGATGATAGTACTCTTCCCCATCCGCGTGATTTGAGATTTTATGGGTATAGAGAACATGATACTCAACAAGGGTTCAATGCCAAAGTAGAGATTTTGGAGTTTGAAGGGAAGATGCAACCAGACAAGTTCATAGAGTGGCTGAATACGGTAGATCGTATCTTTGATTATCAAGATGTGCCTAAGAATAAGAAGGTAAAGCTAGTTGCCATCAAGCTTAGGAAGCATGCATCATTTTGGTGGGAGAATCTTAAGAGACAACGAGAAAGAGAAGGGAGAAGTAGGATCGTTACATGGAAAAAGCTAAAGAAAGAGTTGAAGAGGAAATACCTTCCAGATAATTATCGGTAGGACATCTTCTTGAAGATCCACAACTTTCGACAAAAAGACCTTTTAGTTGCAGAGTATACTACTGAGTTTGATAATCTCATGTTGAAGGGGGACGTAGCAAAGCCAGAAGAACAATCCATTGCGCGTTATCTTGGTGGTTTAAATTATGAGATTTCTAATATGGTGCAGCTACAACCATACTGGAGTCTTAATGATGTGTGTAAGCTTGCCCTTAAGGTGGAGAAGCAACAAAAGGAGATGCTTAGTAGAGGTTCTAAGTATGGTTCAAGGGAAGGCTTTGCTAATAAAGGAAGCACTTCAAATTCTAAGCCTACTACAGCAAACAAAACCAATACGAAAGCTTCGACATCAAAAGGAGAATGTGTGGTGTCTAACCAACAACAACAACCTAGTTTTTCTAATACCAATTCTCTCAGGTGTTTCAAGTACCAAGGGTTTCGACATATTGCTTCCGAGTGTCCAAATCGCAAGATCATTTCATTGGTTGAAGAAGACAGTGATGAAAATGACTTAGCAATAGATTTGAAAGAAGATGAGTATGAGAATGAAGACGTGACTTATGGAGATAATGGTGCTTCTCTGGTCGTTCAAAGGAGTTTGAGTGTGGTTAGAGAAGAGGAATAGAAGGATTGGGTGAGAAAGAATGTGTTCCACACCAAGTACACTTCTCATGGCTAGGTGTGTGTTGTGCTTATTGATAGTGGCAGTTTTGAGAATGTAGTGTCTTCTTATATGGTTGACAAGTTAGACCTCAAAACAGTGCATCACCCACATCCCTGCAATCTTTCATGGCTTCAAAAGGACAACGAGATTAAGGTGAATAAATGTTGCCTTGTTTCATTTTCAATTGGTAAAAATTATAGAGATGAAGTTTGGTGTGATGTAGCCCCTATGAATGCATGTCATTTACTGCTAGGGAGGCCTTGGCATTATGATAGGCATGTGTGCTATGATGATTTTAAACACATGTACTCTTTTGTTAAAAATGGTTGTAAGACTGTGTTGGGTCCTAGTAGACCAGAAGAGGTTCCCAAATCTTCTAAGGGAGTGGGAAATAGCTTGCTCACTCTATTTGATTGTAGGAGAGAGTTGATGCAAGGGGGTGAAGTGTATGTGCTGGTTGTGGTGGAAGAAAATGAGGGGAACAATGATCATCTACTGATTATGAAGACTATTCTTGAAGAATATTTTGATGTGGTTCCGGATGAGTTACCACCATTGAGAGACATTCAGTATTGCATTGATTTTGTTCCAGGTGCAACACTTCCAAATAAAGCAGCTTATCGAATGAGTCCTAAAGAGCATGAAGAGTTGCAACGTCAAGTGGATGAATTGTTAGCCAAGGGAATGGTGAGGGAAAGTATGAGTCTATAGTACCAGCTCTTTTGGTTCCTAAGAAAGATGGTTCGTGGCGCGTGTGTATTGATAGCAGGGCTGTGAACAAGATAACAATTGATTATCGCTTTCCGATTCCAAGGCTTGATGATTTGCTTGACCAACTTCATGGAGCAGCAATCTTTTCAAACATTGATTTACGAAGTGGTTACCATCAGATCATAATAAGACAAGGAGATGAGTGGAAGACAACTTTTAAGACTAGAGATGGCCTCTATGAGTGGATGGTGATGCCATTTGGGTTATCTAACGCTCCTAGCACTTTCATGAGATTCATGAACCATATCCTTAAACCTTGCATTGGGCACTTTATTGTTGTTTATTTTGATGATATTCTTGTGTACAACAGAGATGAGGGAGAGCATTTGAACCATTTATGACAGCTCTTTGACATTTTGAGAGAGCAGAAGCTCTATACAAATTTGAAGAAATTCAAGTTCTTTATGGAGAGCCTAATTTTCTTGAGGTATGTAGTATCTAGAGATGGAATTGAGATTGATCCTAACAAGGTAGAAGCTAGTATGAGTTGGTCCGAGCCAAAGACACTCCAAGACATCTGTAGTTTTCATGGACTTGCGTCTTTTTATCGACGTTTTATCAAGGGGTTCAGTTCTATTGTGGCTCCTATCACTGAGTGCTTGAAAGGGAATGGTTTTAAGTGGACGGAAGAGGCTAGAAGAAGCTTCGAGCTGATCAAGAGAAAGGTGACTGAAGCTCCAATCATATCACTTACAGATTTTGCAAAGGTGTTTGAGGTTGAGTGTGATGCTTCAAATGAAGATATTGGTGCTGTTCTAAGTCAAGAAGGGAAGCCGATAGCATTCTTTAGTGAGAAGTTGAATGAATCTCACAAGAAATACTCTACTTATGACAAGGGGTTCTGTGCAATCTATAGAGCTTTGAGTCATTGGAGTCAATATCTTCTTGCTAAACCATTTGTTCTGCATTCAGATCATGTAGCCTTGAGGTTCATCAATAGCCAACACAAGCTCAATCAAAGACATCCAATATGGGTGGAGTTTCTTCAAGCTTACAACTTCATAATCAAGCACAAAGTGGGTGTTCAAAATTTGGTGGCTGATGTTTTGAGTAGGACACATTCCTTGTTGTCCACAATCGAAGTTAAAGTGGTGGGGTTTGAAATCTTGCAAGAATTGTTTGTAGCTGATCCATACTTTGGTAGCATTTGGCAAGAGTGTGAAAATGGTACGTTTGAGCAGTTCTTGAGGCATGATGGATATTTATTCAAGGCCAATAGTTTGTGTGTGCCTCAATGTTCACTTCGACAATCCATTATTATGGAAGTTTATGACAGTGGGATAGGTGGTCATTTTGGAAGAGACAAGACTCTAGCTTTTCTAGAAGGAAAGTTTTATTGGCCTAAGATGATGAGAGATGTAGCTAGACATGTGCAGCAGTGTAGGGTATGTCATATGGCGAAGGCTCATGGGAAAAATACGGGGTTGTACACACCACTGCCGATAACTTATGCCCATTGGGAAGATGTTATTTTGGATTTTGTGATGGGTTTACCTAGAGCTCAAAGGAACAAAGACTCTATCATGGTGGTTGTTGATTGATTTTCAAAGATAGCTCATTTTGTTCCTTGCAACAAGACTAACGATGCTCTTATATTTCAGATTTGTACTTCAAAGAGATTGTGAAGCTTCATGGTGTTCCAAAGACAATTGTTTTATATCGCGATTCAAAGTGTTTGAGTCATTTTTGGCGTACACTTTGGAAGAAGCTTGGTACTAGCCTCAATTTCAGCTCATCTTATGATCCACAATCCGATGGACAAACAGAGGTTTTTAATCATAGCTTGGGAAATTTTTTGCGGTGTTATGTGGAGAAAAATATTAGGCAATGGGATTTGGTCTTACCTCAAATTGATTTTGCTTACAATTGCTCAAAAAGCCAAAGCACCAATCATAGCCCGTTTGAGGTGGTGTATGGTAAGAATCCTATCAGCCCTTTGGATTTGGTTCCCATTGGTTCTAACAAAGATTTCAATGGAGATGCTGAAGCTAGAGCTAGTGAGATCAAGAAGTTACATGCTCAAGTTCGAGAGAAGATTGTGAAGCAGAATGAGAAGTACAAAAAAACTAAGAACGAGGGCCGCAGGCATGTTGAGTTCAAGGAAGGAGATTTGGTATGGATTCATCTTAGTCAAGATCATTTCCCAAAAGGAAAATATGGTAAACTAAAGCCTAGAGCTGATGGTCCTTTCAAAGTAATTCAACACATTGAAGAGAATGCTTACAAGATCGAACTACCAGATTCTTATGGTGTGTCAAAAACTTTCAATGTAGCAAATTTGTCTCCTTATAACGGTGATACTAGCATTTCAGACTTGAAGTCAAGTCTTTTCCAACCTGGGGAGATTGACACGGGAGTGTCCCATTGCATGACCACGGTTCAAGACACAAAGGGAATTCAAATTCTCACTTTAATCTGTTAAACATCAGGTCATGTTCGAGGGGCAATTTCAAGACTTCATAACTTTTATTTTCAAAAGAATTAGCTGACGTGCGTTATGTCATTGGAAAGATCAGCCTCTTAACTACAACTTCCACTTTTGAATTGCATCATTTGAGATTTCCTAGAAGGAGTTATCACTGTTTTTACTTTCAAGGTTCAGCAGGCAACAATTACGGGATTTGAAGATTTTAGCTTTAATGTCTTTAATTTGTCAAGTTTCCAATGTTTTGAATTATGTTGTCATCTTTTATTCTCGTCCCTTTTCTATGCATGGAGGGTTGTTCCATGATTAGGCTTTATAATGAGGCTCTATCCTTATAAAATGAGTCAATCAATATTGAATTTCTGATTACTATCTCTTTGAGATTTTTATCTTTCAACTCTTTATCTCTTTGGTGGATTTCCATTGAGTGGTGAGTTTATCATTGGTTCTGTATCCTTGGATGGTTGAGAGGGTGGTGTTTATGTATCCCTTTAGATTAGTCTTGGTGGTGAGCCGTTTCAACTAGTTTACTAAGGGTGGTGATATCTGTATCCGTTGGAAAATTAGTTAATCTAGCTTTATTTGTTCTTGTGTGAGACGGACTGGTTTGTGTGTTTTTTCTTGTGTGTGGGCTGTCTGTGAATGTGTTTGACGTCGGTGGATATTGTATAGGGCTGTCTGGCACCACCACTCAAATGCTAGCAAAAGAATCTACAACTTTAACAAGATAAAGGTGCCCAACCTTTATCTTACGTTATGAATATTGTTCAAGACTAACTAAAGAATTGTGTCTGCCTCATACATATCTAGATGTACAATTAATTCTTCATTTCTCATAGTCTTTTGACCTTATGATTATTTACTTTTGACAATTATAATAACTAAACTATAAATGCTATAAGATTTGTTAAACTAGAAATCACTTTACTAATATGAAAAGATTGTCAAATATATTATTACACTCTTGCTATTAAGCACAAACCTAACAAAGAGAATGAGAGATCATATGCTTGTTTACTCTGGAGGGGATTTAATTCCCGTTGGGTATACAGATTCCGATTTCCAGTCGAATTCTGACTCCAGAAGATCCACATCAGGATCTGTGTTTACTCTTGGAGGAGGCGCAGTCTTATGGAGGAGTATCAAGCAATCATATATTGCTGATTCCACCATAGAAGCTGAGTCTGTTGTCACATGTGAAGCTGCTAAAAAGGTTGTCTGGCTCCTCCAATTCGTGATTGACTTTGAAGTGGTTCCTAATGTGAATAAGCAGATCACTATCTACTGTGACAACAATGGAGCAGTGGCTAATTCGAGAGAACCAAGAAGCCATAAGAGAGGGAAACACATTGAAAGGAAGTATCACCTTCTGAAGGAAATTGTGCATAGGGGTGACATGACAATTACCAAGATCGCGTCAGCAGAAAATCTAGCGGATCCCTTTACAAAGGCTCTTCCACAGAAGAGTTTTGATGGGCACCTAGAGAACATGAGAATGAGAGATATGAATATAGCACAAGTGGGAGATTGTTAGGATTATGCTCAACAGCAAGAGTGTAATAATGTACTTGACAATCTTTTCATATTAATAAAGTAATTTCTAGTTTAACAAATCTTATAGCATTTATAGTTTAATTATTATAATTGTTAAAAGTAAATAATCATAATGTCAAAAGACTATGATAAATGAAGTATTGTTTGTACATCTGGATATGTATGAGGTAGACACAATTCTTTAGTTAGACTTGAACAATATTCACAACTTAAGATAAAGGTTGGGCGCTTTTACCTTATTAAAGTTGTAGATTCTTTTGCTAGCATTTGAGTGGGATCAAACAGGTTATGATGAGTCTAAAATCATCAAAGTGTAGTGTCCTTGGGCAAAAGAATCTAGTGCACTAGGTGCATTGAATATGATCACAGTGAAATACTTTATCCAGAACCGTTAGTGGATAAAAGTTTTCACTTGAGGACAATCAGAGAGTCTATCTCAATCCTGAGATAAATGATGGACTTATGGTTACAAGTGTTGTCATTTGAGCTATCAATGAGTACGATTATATAGCATAGTCTATCCTCGATGGTTTGGTGGTATTCATTTGTTAATCGATAGAGGACTTCATTTATAAACATGGACATCACGGCTCCATTTATTTAATGTGAGTAAAATGTCATTCATATGAATATTTTGAGGTATTGGATATTAAATCTTAACGTTAAGTTTTCGATAGTGTCTATTGAAACATGGCTTCTAGACAAGTCAAAACATCCAAGTTCAAAATATGGTCATATGAGTAAATGTACTAACTAGGAGAACTGTAGGCGGTCTATGAGCTCTTGGCAATTACCGATATTTTTCACCAGGATACACTATCTCCAATAAGATTGTCTAGGGTACGAATGAGAAATATTAACTTATTTTATCTTTATTTAAGAGTTCAATTTTAGCACTTTAGTGGAATGGGCTAAAATGAATAGATTGAACCTAAGTGAATCATTTGTTGATTGTAATTAGGTTATGTCTATTGAAGCTTAAATTTAGATAGCCTGCCAAGATCCCCAATCCACATGAACTTGAATGGATCACTTGATACATTCTACTAGACTTAGTTCTGAGTCCAACTAGAATTGTTTTTGGATTTTGGCATCCAAAAGTTTTGGAGAGGTAAGGTCGTGTGTGATCAAGACACGCATTAACTCTTTAAAAGCCTGGATTGGGCGGCCAAGGATGTGGGAATCCTTGGGCGGCCTTAATGGGGTGCGACTCGCATTCCATTAATACATTAAGAATATAATTTGCACATTTTAAATAAATGGGCTATTAAATTATATTAATGTATTTATTTAAGGCATGTGGACTATTTTTGTTTTTAGTAATTAAGAATGGATCTAGTTCACATGTGGACTTTTATTAAAGTCCAATAGATTTAATAAAATGGAAAAACAACATATTGCCCATGATATAGGCTTGGGCGGCAAGGGCTTAAATTATTTGACTAATAAATTGTTTTATTTTATTATTTAATTAAATGGAAATTAATTAATAATTAATTATTTATTTGATTAAAAGTCAAAATCTTTTTCTAACTAGTAGTATGATAGGTATCAAAAACTTTATTTGATAAGTAGATAAATAAAAAGGGATTTATTTATCTAGTCAAATTAAGAGGTTTTTGATATCTATCAAAAACTTTATTTGATAAGTAGATAAATAAAAAGTATTTATTTATCTAGTAAAATTAAGAAGTAATTGATAAGGTCATAATTTTAAATTGATATTCAATTATCGGATATTACTCTCATGAGTTGGACTAGAGATGAACTACTAAGTTGATAAGAGTTTTGGTGAAACATAAATACTCGACATGAAGGAGAATCTTCGGCCACAATATATCCCTATCAAGGGAATTCGGCCAAGGGAAGTCTTTTGAAAAAAAAGAGTTTTTTTTTTCTTTTGCATTAAATTTGTTTTTTCATTCAACTCATAGAAAAAGTGTATGAGAATTCGGCCAAGAGAAAAAGAAAAGGGAGCGTTTTTGTTTTCGATAGTGCACTAGAAGCTTTTATATCGAAAGGCTTAGTGCACAACATCGAATTAGGGTTCACACCTCAAGATTTTTATGTGTTTCTCAAGCTGATTTTCTACTTCAGCTTTAAATGCTTTGAATATGTCAAAAGCATCCGACTTATGTCTCATGAGATACACATAGCCAAATCTTGAGTAATCACCCGTGAAAGTGATGAAGTACTCATATCCACCTCTAGCTTGAATGATCATAGGTCCACGCACATCAGTGTGTATCAATCCTAAACATTCAGTGGCTCTTGTGCCTTTGGTCGTGAATGACCTTTTGGTCATCTTACCTTCTAGACAAGATTCACAAGTTGGTAGATCATCGACCTTTAAGTGTCACTTAAAGGTCTATCACTAATCAATCTTTTGATCCTATCAAGGTTAATATGACCTAGGCGCAAATGCCATAGGTATGTTTCATCTTTTGATAATTTTACTCTTTTATGATTAGGTTGCGTTGATTCCGTGTCTAACAAGTGAGAAATATTGCTATGCAAATAGAATAAACCATTTTCCAATGTACCTTTGCAAACAAATTTGTTATTCCTACTAATTATAAAAGCTTTATTAAAAGTAACCGAATATCCAAATTTATTTAAACAAGAAACTGAAACTAAAATCCTCATGAATTGAGGTACACAATAAACGTATATTAAATCTAAAAGCCTATAAGAATCTAATCTAACTCTAATATCTCCCATTGCACTAGCAGACACCAACGCTCTGATGCCTAAACGCAAGTTGAATTCGTTCTCATTAAGCCTTCTCCTTTCTTTGAACCCTTGTAAAGAAAAACAAACATGATTAGTGGCTCCGCAATCTATGATTCAAGAATCCATAGAATCCGCCAAAAAACATGTTTCAAGATAATTAATATTACCTTGTTCCTTCTTGTCTAGAGACTTTAGGCAATTTCTTTTCCAACGTCCATTTTCACCACAAAGGAAACACTTCCCTTTGATCTTGGTTACTTTCTTTGTCTTCTTCTTAGTAGGTCCTAGTTGCTTTTTCTTCTGTTGTTTCTTGACCTTCTTACGGGTCTTAACAGTAGCAACTTTAATACAATATGAATCTCTTAACCCTTGCTTTTCACAAGGATGTTTTCAGCACTTTGAACATCTTGCATCAGACCATCAGGCCCTACAAGGTGTAGTCCAACTTGAGCTGATCAAAGGAATCTGACAGTGAGTTGACAATCATGTCAATTTTCGTCTCACTGTCTATCTGAGCACCATTGAGTTCATCAATGTTGAGATATGCTATGAGCAATTCTTCTTTTCTCATAGTTTTTTGACCTTATGATTATTTACTTTTGACAATTATAATAATTAAACTATAAATGCTATAAGATTTGTTAAACTAGAAATCGCTTTATTAATATGAAAAGATTGTCAAATACATTGTTACACTCTTGCTATTGAGCATAATCCTAACATCTAATGCCTTAACATGTTTAGAAACAACCAAAGGAAGTCTTTTCATCTCACTAGTATGCATCTCGTTCCTAGTTTGCATTGTCTAATATACTCCTAGCATTTAGGTTTGATATGCCCTACAACATTGCAAAAATGACAAACCGGGATAAACTTAGAGATGTAATGTCTAGTTCTAGACTTAAACTCATGCTTAGGAGAATGATTATGTAACTTTTCCACATCTTTGACATGTTTCACATTTCCTAATTTGCATTGCCTAATGTATTCATAACACCTAGGCCTAATGTGACCAACCACATTACAATAATGACAAACCGGAATGAATTTAGAAAAATTACTTTTTGGGTGTGCATGCTTTGGTTGAGAAGTTCCATAGCTATTCTTGTCTTTGTCTTTGATTATGAAAGGAATGATAATTGAGTCTTTCTTCTTCTTCAACTTTCTTGACTTCTTCTTGGTTGTAGGAGTCTTCTTAACTTCCTCTACAAAACCCAAGCCACTCATTTCTCCATGATGCTTTCCAAGGTTTATTACTTCATCAAGTTTAATGGCTCCAATTTTCATGCCATTAGAATTTTTGAGAGCTTTGACTTTATCTTTAAGCTCACACTCTTTTGTCTTCATGATAGTTAAAGTGTTATGTTTTTGCTTAATCTCTCACTCCATGGCAAACAACGTCATAGTAAAGTCCTCTTTTAAATCATCTAGCTCTTGAGCACTTTCCTCCACCTTTGAAAAATATTTTTCAATGGTCTTTTCATGCTCCTTGATGACTTCACTTTGCTTGCTCATCTTCGTCAAAGATATCTTCTTTTCATTGTCGAGAGCTTTAATTATCACCACTAAATTGTCATTGATCAACTTCAACTTGTTGTTCTCATTATTCTTTTTGACATTTTCACTAGTTAGTTGAAGGATCTTGTCATTTAAGCTCGTTTCATCATGATTTGAGGAAGCTTTGATCTTTTCATGATTGGAGGAGACTTCACTATCTTCACTACTTGAAGAGTATTCACTTTTCTCATTACTTGAGGAGTCTTAACTACTATCCTTAAATTTTCCTTCATATATAGCCGGGTGAGCATTGTAATTGCTAGTGTATTCTCGATCATCCAAGGACTCCTTTCCTTTTCTACATCACTCACACTCACATCACTCCAAGTAGCCGCCATTGCTAACCCTTTCTTAGACTCTTTCTTCTCATTAGCACGGTTAGTAGAGATAATTCCAATCCTTTTACATTCATGGCATCGAATTAGCTTCTTCTTAGATTTTCCTTACAATCTACCACTTCTTTTGGAGTGATCTTCTTATTGACTTCCTCTCTCTTAGAACAAATGTTCTTTAGAAATTCCTTCAAAGTTCTCACCATACTAGCCATATCATCTTCATCTTTACTCTTATCATTGGTCACCTTGAGTGCTATTCCGTTACCTTCAATCTTCGGCTTGAACCCAAGCTCATATGTTTGTAGTGACCCGAGAAGCTCATCAACCCTCATAAGATCGACGTTCTTGCTTTCTTCAATTGTGGTAACCTTTGCTTTAAATCTCTTAGGCAAGGATCTCAAGATTTTCAATTAATTCTCTCTTGTGGATATGGCTCTCCCAAAGTTTGACTTTGGTTGGTGATATTCAAGAGTCTAGTTGGGAAGTCTACTAACTTCTCATCCTCATCCATAACAAGACATTCAAATTGAGAAGTAAGCATCTGTACTCTAGACCTTCGAACTGCCAATGTACCCTCATTGCTAGTTTGCAAAGTATCCCATGCTTCATTTGCCGATTCGAGGTTTTGGATGTAGATAAATTGAGTACTATCTACACCTCCAAAAATAGCATTCACCGCCTGATGATGCCACTAAGCATTATCAAATTCAATAGCTGTCCATTCGGCTCTGGGCTTCAAAATCATAGTGCAATCTTCAAGTTGTTTGGAAGGCATCTCATAACCTTCCCCAACACTTATCCATGCTTTTTCATTGATGGATCTAATGTAGGCTTTCATCCTAATTTTCCAAAAGGAGTAGTTACCACTCTTCACGAGTGGAGGTCTAGCACTAGAAGCACATTCCGGTATCGAATCACCCATAGTAACAATCATGGATTTTGTTTTTGACAAAAAAACACAACACAAACACTGTAATATTGATCTATCTAATTACTTTTAGACACCGCTCTGATACCAATTGAAATTTCCTTAATCACTTATAATGTAAAATATACCTAGAAGGGGGTGGGGGGGAGGGTGAATAAATGTATGCTCAAATTCTTGCACTTCTTTTTCACACAACCAAGTTAAGCACACTTAGTGCCTTTAAAAAGTAAATTACTTTAACAAGTCAAAGTAGATTCAATCAAGTAAGTGTTAAAACAATACAAGTTAATGTAAGTAAAGAAACTAAAAATGCAAAAATCAACACAAGAGATTTTTATGTGGTAAAACCTCAAAATGAGGAAACATCCACGGGTTGATACCACAACCATCGGAAAACCATAATTCACCATGAAAAATAAGAGATACACAATCAAAAAGCAATCAACACATGATACACTCTCCAAGCTATGAACTCCTATTCTACCCTCTGGCCTAGTGAACCAATTAATTAGGGATCGTAAGAACAAACTTTTAGCATTGCCTCAGGCATCGTATATCGACAAGATACTTGTGTGATTTTCGATGCCGAACTCCAAAAAAGATAATTTACCTTCTAGGCATGGAGTTCACTTGACTAAGGAGCAGTGTCCTAAGACATTTCAAGAAGTTGAGGATATGAGACATGTTCCCTATGCTTCTACAGTAGGCAGTCTTATGTATGCTATGTTATGCACGAGACCTGACATCTGCTTCGCAGTAGGAGTAGCCAGTAGGTTTCAGTCCAACCCAGGATTGGATCATTGGGTTGTTGTAAAGGCCATTCTCAAGTATCTTCAGAGAACGAGAAACGATATGCCAGTATATTCCGGGTAGGATTTAATCCCGTTAGGATATACAAATTCTGATTTTCACTCAGATAGGGATTCTAGGAAATCCATGTATGGATCAGTTTTCACCCTTGGTGGTGGAGCCATAGTATGGAGGAGTGTTAAGCAATCACGTATTGCTGAATCCACCATGGAAGCTAAATATGTAGCAGCTTGTGAAGTAGCTAAAGAGGCTGTCTGGCTCCGTAAGTTCTTGACCGATCTGGAAGTTGTTCCGAATCTGGATAAGCCCATCACACTTTATTACGATAACAGTGGTGCTGTGGCTAATTCCAAAGAACCAAGAAGGCACGTTAGAAGGAAGCATATAGAGAGGAAATATCATCTCATTAGAGAGATAGTGCAGATGGGGATGTGACCGTGATCAAGATAGCGTCGTTGGACAATCATGCTGATCCATTTACGAAGACCTTAACAGCAAAAGTGTTTGAAGGTCACCTAGATGGTCTAGGGTTACAAGATATGTCTCACCTACTTTAGTGCAAGTGGGAGATTGTTGGGTGAATAGGTGTATGCTCAAATTCTTGCACTTCTTTTTCACACAACCAAGTTAAGCACACTTAGTGCCTTTAAAAAGTAAATTACTTTAACTAGTCAAAGTAAATTCAATCAAGTAAGTGTTAAAACAATACAAGTTAATGTAAGTAAAGAAACTAAAAATGCAAAAATCAACACAAGAGATTTTTACGTGGTAAAACCTCAAAATGAGGAAACATCCATGGGTTGATACCACAACTACCGGAAAACCATAATTCACTATGACAAATAAGAGATACACACTCAAAAAGTAATCAACACATGATACACTCTCCAAGCTATGAACTCCTATTCTACCCTCTGGCCTAGTGAACCGATTAATTAGGGATCGTAAGAACAAACTTTTAGCATTGCCTCAGGCATCGTATATCGACAAGATACTTGTGTGATTTTCGATGCCGAACTCCAAGAAAGATAATTTACCTTCTAGGCATGGAGTTCACTTGTATAAGGAGCAGTGTCCTAAGACATTTCAAGAAGTTGAGGATATGAGACATGTTCCCTATGCTTCTACAGTAGGCAGTCTTATGTATGCTATGTTATGCACGAGACCTGACATCTGCTTCGCAGTGGGAGTAGCCAGTAGGTTTCAGTCCAACCCAGGATTGAATCATTGGGTTGTTGTAAAGGCCATTCTCAAGTATCTTCAGAGAACGAGAAACTATATGCCAGTATATTCCTGGTAGGATTTGATCCCGTTAGGATATACAAATTCTGATTTTCACTCAGATAGGGATTCTAGGAAATCCACGTATGGATCAGTTTTCACCCTTGGTGGTGGAGCCATAGTATGGAGGAGTGTTAAGCAATCACGTATTGCTGAATCCACCAAGAAGGATGTGATACTATTGCTGGAGCCATAGTATTGTGATAACAGTGGTGATGTGGCTAATTCCAAAGAACCAAGAAGGCACGTGAGAGGGAAGCATATAGAGAGGAAATATCATCTCATCAGAGAGATAATGCAGAGGGGGATGTGATCGTGACCAAGATAGCGTCGTTGGACAATCATGCTGATCCATTTACGAAGACCTTAATAGGAAAAGTGTTTGAAGGTCACCTAGA
This sequence comes from Dipteronia sinensis, assembly GCA_033220585.1. Lineage (NCBI taxonomy): Eukaryota > Viridiplantae > Streptophyta > Magnoliopsida > Sapindales > Sapindaceae > Dipteronia > Dipteronia sinensis. Next base: position 39,897,002 of record CM065638.1, read on the forward strand.
TGGTCTAGGGTTACAAGATATGTCTCACCTACTTTAGTGCAAGTGGGAGATTGTTGGGTGAATAGGTGTATGCTCAAATTCTTGCACTTCTTTTTCACACAACCAAGTTAAGCACACTTAGTGCCTTTAAAAAGTTAATTACTTTAACAAGTCAAAGTAGATTCAATCAAGTAAGTGTTAAAACAATACAGGTTTCAGTCCAACCCAGGATTGGATCATTGGGTTGTTGTAAAGGCCATTCTCAAGTATCTTCAGAGAACGAGAAACTATATGCCAGTATATTCCGGGTAGGATTTGATCCCGTTAGGATATACAAATTCTGATTTTCACTCAGATAGGGATTCTAGGAAATCCACGTATGGATCAGTTTTCACCCTTGGTGGTGGAGCCATAGTATGGAGGAGTGTTAAGCAATCAAGTATTGCTGAATCCACCATGGAAGCTGAATATGTAGCAGCTTGTGAAGTAGCTAAAGAGGCTGTCTGGCTCCGTAAGTTCTTGACTGATCTGGAAGTTGTTCCAGATCTGGATAAGCTCATCACACTTTATTGTGATAACAATGGTGCCGTGGCTAATTCCAAAGAACCAAGAAGGCACGTGAGAGGGAAGCATATAGAGAGGAAATATCATCTCATCAGAGAGATAGTGCAGAGGGGGGATGTGACCGTGACCAAGATAGAGTAGTTGGACAATCATGCTGATCCATTTATAAAGACCTTAACAGCAAAAGTGTTTGAAGGTCACCTAGATGGTCTATGGTTACAAGATATGTCTCACCTACTTTAGTGCAAGTGGGAGATTGTTGGGATTTATGCTCTAAAGCTTGTAATTTGTAAATGTGAATGAAACATTAATAAAAAAGTAGTTTGTTCATTCTATAAATTTGTCTCATAAATTTATATCATGTGTGCTTAACATCCAAGATTGCCGGATGTAATCTCTAACTGAGTATATGAGTGTCATATATAGAGGAATTTAATTTAAGATGAGCAATTTAAGGAGTCCGTAGATATTAAATAGAGTAGGCTGCTTTATTTGTGGTTCATCTACAGCTGCGGTCCATTCCTTAATGTACGGTAGTCTTATCCTAGACTATTCATATGGTGATATGAGAATGGAGGCACCTTATATGATGTGATCATATAGGACTGAGCCACGATCTATATGAATCTCTCACCAAGATCTGTTACATGATGAGATTCATATATATCGACTAATGATGGCTATATATGGGTGATCTTAATCTTGAGTGTCTTATCAACCTCTTCAGGTTAGATCGTGGTTTTTATATACCATGGGTGAGATTGGAGTTGCATTCCCGGCCAATAACTTCGTATGTTAGAATCACGGTTTGGCTTGTGGATGGGAAGGTCTATACACAATAGTGGAATCCACTCCTTCTTGCTAGAAGTAGATAGTAGTTCCCTTAAGGGTTGATTCAGGGCTTGAACAATATGAGCGCTCTCCTTCTTCTGTAAAGTAAGTTAGGATTTATTGTTCATTATAGAATCAATGGTACTTAATGGAAAATATATAATTAGAGGGGTTTAACGGACTTTATGACCTAGCTCTAATTATGAACTACTTCTGAAGGATCATACCATATGTAATAGCTATATCGATGGACAAGTGTAATTTCGGTTTGTGTAATACATCTACAGTTGCAAGAGTGCAGCCTCAGGTTTTTAGTGGAATAACTCCGAGGTTAATAATCATGAAATATTAATTAAAGAGTTTAATTAATTATTTCTAAGTATTATTAGAGGTCAAAACTGTGGGTCTATTAGGTCCCCTTGCTAGTCCAGAATGTAAAGGTAACAAGGGTCACTATTAATTAATTAGATTGTTCAATTAATTGTGTTAAGAAAGTGACACATATTTATTCATAGAATTAATGAAATGATGAGATTATTTAATTACTATATTAATAATTAAAGTGGAGGTTATATGTTAGAACCATGACTGAGACAAAAGATAAAATAATAAGATTATTTTACTTCCTAACTAGGTCAAGTGTTCAAGTCTTAGTAAACTAGGGTTCTGTAGGATTTAGAATCCTATACTAACATGGTCACTAAAATACTAATTATCTTATTTTAATTATATAGAGATACATTTGGAATAGGATTAGTATCTTGTTTTTAAAATATATAAAGATATATAATTATCAAAACAAGATATATACAATTTGTGAGATTGCGAATGACAATTCACACACGCTGATTAACAAAAAAAAGTAGAAACAAAAGAGAAAAACAAGAGGGGTGGGCGGCCATTAAAGAAAAAAAAAGTTTTTTTTTATTTGATTCAAGGTTGGCCGAATTCTCCATACACAAAGTAAGAGTTGTTTTGAGTTGTTTCTACTACCTCCATACAACCTCCTGAAACCGGTGAAGTGCCCATACACAGTTGCAGGAACCTGGAAATAGCAAGGAAGATCCAGTGGTACAAATCGGAATGCAAATTTAAGAATTAAAGAACGAAGGAGTTAGCCTTGAGGTATGATTTCAAATCCTGCCTTTTATTTATTCTAATATATATCGTACACGGTTCATAGAATCGCTTAAATAAATTATTTCAAAATAGTTTTGAAATCCCTTCCGCTGCGCAACTCTAAGGCTTACAAGCACAACCCCACTCTGCTCCCCACCTTCAATCTCTAGGAGGTGTCGAGGCGCTGGACACAACCGGGGGCAATCTCACGACAGGATGTCCTGGTTCTTGGGGCCGAGCTAGAACCAAGGCCCCCTGACCACACAAAGGTGCCTTAAATAATCAAGAACAATCTAGAATCCCATTCGAAAGCCATAAACAGGCCCATGGAAGGGGCTGATACAAGTCCAAGAAGAGGAACCGGCTCAAATAAGGAAGGAAAACCCGCATGGAACAGTGGGTAGGTGGGCATTAATTGCGCTCGGTTGACAATGAAAAGGTTAGTTAAGGAACCAACGGACCCAGGCGTACCACGTCGATCAGTGTCAACAGCCCGATGGTGATCCAACTCCGCCCTAGAAGAGGTCAACCCCAATCATCACTAATGAGGGAACCTGAGTTCCAGCAGACAGAAAGGATGCAAAAGGCAGCTAGGCAGAAAGAGGAAACCTTGGAAAGAAGCGCCTGACAGTGGCAGCGTGACAGACGCTACCACTTTCCCCTAGCAGACCCCAATTGTGAAAGCCACTTGTTCGGTCAGCTCGAGCACCTCTGGCCAACCGGAATCGGGGGAAACGCCACGCAAGCGCCTACAAAGGTCCTACGTGGATGTTAGGGCATAAGTGGGACCATCCTAGTAGACCAAGGCGTGTGCGTGACACACTTTAAAACGGTTCTAAAATATATGAGCGTGTTTGTTTATCCGCAAGTGCACGGATCATTTGACGATCGCGTAGTAGCAAGTACAGTTCATTCCCATAAAGAGGTATGGTACCCTTAAGTCAGTTCTAGGTCTCAGATAATATATACAATATATTTACACTAATTACATGCAAGAAAAGTAAAATCGCGGTTGTGGTCGGAAAGCTTTGAAACTGAAATCAACTAAACTAAAGGCAATGAAGGATTTGAATTCTCAATTAAATTAAATCAAGAGCAAAGAAATTTAAACTATAATTAAACTACATTAGAGCCATTACAACTAAATCAACACAAATCCAATTAACTACAACTATCACTAGAAAGCAACAATTAAAATTATCAACTAATTCATTCAATGATTAACACTAAACTACCTGCAAGTAAACAATCAATTAAGTAAATCAAAGCAAGATAAACAAATTTAACTAAATTGAAACAAGATAAACTAAGTAAAGTATAAAACAATAAACAACATGCACTAAATTATGAATTTATTGAAAGCTCACCAAAATCCCAAAAACAAGTTTAATTACACATAAAATCAAACTAAAGGAAGTAGGAGAGATAAAAGAGACAACCCAAATTTCTCGGTGAAGTCTTCATGATAGCTCAAGCTCAACTTCTCCTTGCTTTCCAAAGCTTAAGATCAACATGTAACTAGTGTTGTGTGGTGAAAATGGTCGGAAAGTGAGGGTTTGTGTTGGATGTGTGGGAGATTTACTATAAAAAGCTTTTAGATCTAAGAATGGATTATCTAAGTTGGATCTCTCTATGTTAAAGACAAGAAAAGTGGTGTATTTATATAGTGGGAAATTAGGGATTGAAATGGGCATGAAATGACAATTTTACCCTTGATGAAAATGGGAAATTCTGCCATCTCGAATTGAAATCTGTGAGTTGGAACTCGCAGTTTGAAGTAGCAGACATCTCTGGAGGAGATCTGCGAGTTGGTGCTGCCTGTTGGAACTGGCAAAACGAAGGTTGAAGCTTGGTTCAATAATGGTGGATTGGTGGCAAGCTTGGAGAGAGAAAACATTGCATGAAGGCCTGAAATGGGTTGCAATCTGACCTGAGGAAGTAGCGCCGTCGATCTGGGTGGAAAACTGCTGGAAAACTGGCCAAAAATGGCCTAGAAAAGACCGGGTTGAAGTCAGGTATGAACCGGGTCCGGGTCGACAGGAGGTTAAAGACGATGATGACATCATCGTGACGTCATGCTGATGCAGGCTCCACAAGCCAAAACACACCGTTTCGCTTATGACGTGGCAGGCGTGTGCTTTGGCTGGAAAATTACAATTTGGACCCCAGTACTCTCCAATATTCACAGAATATTCAATATTTGCCAGAATATTATATTTTAGCCCCTATATCTCCAAAATTACCACAATGCCCTTGAACTTCCCAAATACCTGAAAGACTCATTTAAACTTATTAAAACCCCCGGGTTTACCCGAGAAACAAGCATAAAACAATAGAAAATGTGGACCTAAAATAGTGCTATCAAATACCCCCAAACCTATCATTTGCTCGTTCTCGAGTAAAACTGGAAAACAAAATAAACAAAAAACTAACACGGCTTAAAAATTACAAAATAACAACAAAAACGAAAAACACGAAAAGGTTTGCGAAGAGCCATACAAAAATGAGATATTAAAAGAGTTGTACATATGAGGAGTAATGCATGTGTGAACCGCTGAGTAGAGGGTAACCTAAAGTCATTCAAATGAGTACAACACACCTAAATGTTTCAGATATAATTCGCCTCGACTCTAATTTCACTGGATTTCACTTGATTTTTCTCTCAGAGTCCTAGGCTCACTCTCTATCAAACTTATACGACTTGGAAGTTATGTAAGTGGAAATCTAATATATATCGCATATGAGTATTTTGAAATAAAGCACATTTATGTAAATTGATCTCATGAAGGAATTGAATGCCATGAATGTGGTACAGCATATTAAAAATTCATATTCCCGAAATAGACTTCTTAAAAGATCAATTGGACTCTTCCCTAATATAATTTGGCCAAGGGTGATTGTGATGATGGACTGGCAGGAATAGAATATAGAAAGCTGCTAATTAAGCCAAGGTGTTTATACATTAAACTTTACAATACTTAGCTCTCAATAATTTACTCATTTTAAAACAAGCGTCTAGGCTACAACTTTAATTTGCACTTGTGCTAATTGGTTACTCTAGTTTTGAGTAACATGCATTGAAGTACAAAGGCTTTAAGTGTTTTATTTTTAGCACTTAATTTTTGAAAGCCTTTTTTTGTTGATAAAATTGGACTGACCTAAAGGGAAAAAACATCACAAGCGATCATATGCTGAAAAACCCCTAGGAAGTATCCATCAAAAGGCAAAAGAATAGTTCGGTTAGTGCTCACCGCAACTGTCATGCTTGTCTTCTTGATAATAATGATACATTTAGAATATCTTTTGTTTATGGTTCTAATGATGATAGAGCTAGGAGAGCACTTTGGGAGAATATGTGTGCTAATTTTTCTGCTGGTACCCCTTGGATCGTTCTTGGAGACTTTAACGTTGCTAGAGGGGTTCATGATACTATTAGGGGTTCTTCTAGACGATCGATTGCTATGGATGAGATTGAAGATTGCTTACAAGCTGCTAAACTGGACGACCTGCGGTTCTCCGGTTTTTTCCACACTTGGTGTAACAAAAGAAGTAATGATGATTGTATCTCTAAGAAATTGGATAGGGTGCTCGTTAATGATGCTTGGCTAGGTAAGTAAATGAATATAGAAGCCATTTTTCTCCCTCCTAGCATTTTCGATCATAGTCCATCGTTGGTTAAGCTTGGGTTACAAGGTAGAAGGAAGAATTGCCCTTTTAAATTCTTCAATTTTCTAACGGAGAGGGAAGACTTTCTTCCTCTTGTTAAGAGTTGTTGGCAAGAACAAGTTCATGGAACTATGCAATTTAAGCTTTGCTCTAAGCTTCGTATTCTTAAGAAGGCTTTAAAATCTCTTAACATGAACCAGGTTGGTGATGTGACAGTCAAATTGAACGAAGCCAAAGAAGCGCTTGAAGAGTGTCAACGTCGTCTTGATGCCCACCCTACTGATAACACTCTTAGATTGCAAGAAAAGGATATTATTAATTCTTATACTACGGCTCTTCAAGCTGAGGAAGATTTTCTTAAGCAAAAATCAAGAATCCAATGGTTACATGCTGGTGATCAGAATTCTTCCTATTTTTTCAAGGCCATCAATGGTAGACAAAATCGAAATAAAATTCTATCTATTATGAGGGAAGATGGTTCTTTTATCGAAGGTGATGTTCCTATCAAAAATGAAGCTATCTGCCACTTTCAGAAAATTCTTGGCTGCTCAGTTCCCTCATTGAATAGAGTTGGTACACTTCAAACTATTATTCATAATCATAGTATTAAATGATCAAGCTGACTTGATGAGTAAGAGTGTCACTAATGAAGAGATTTGTGGTGTTTGCTTCTCGCTTCACCCTAATAAAGCTCCAGGGCTTGATGGTTTTAATGCTCATTTCTTTAAAAAGACGTGGGATATAGTTGGTGGAGACGTAATCAATGTTGTACAAGAGTTTTTTTGAACAGGTCATCTTCTCAAAGAACTCAATACAACGATCTTAGCTTTGGTTCCTAATGTCCCAAATCCTTCTAGAATGATGGACTTTAGACCGATCTCATGTTGCAATACCCTCTACAAGATTATCGCGAAGATCATTGCAAATAGGATTAAGATTATTCTTCCTAACATTATCAGCCCTCCTCAATCAGCTTTTGTTGCCAGAAGAAGGATTGGTGATAATATTCTTCTTGTCCAAGAGCTTATGAGGAATTACCATAAAGATGATGGCACTCCCAAGTGTTTTTTGAAAGTGGACTTAATGAAAGCTTTTGATACGGTGGAGTGGGACTTCTTGTTAGAAACCCTTGCTGCTTTTTGTGTTCCTTCGAAGGTAATAAACTGGATTAAGGTGTGCATCACAACTCCTAAATTCTCTATTTCTATAAACGGTGAGCTTGCTGGTTTCTTTCATAGTAAGAAGGGGCTTCGTCAAGGTGATCCTTGTGTCTCCATATCTCTTTGTTATAGCTATGGAGGTTCTCACTAAGTTATTAGCCAAGCACATCCAAGATTCCCCAAATTTTAAATATCACTGGAAGTGTGAAAAGATTAAACTTTATCATCTATGTTTTGCGGATGATCTTATTATGCTTTGTTATGGTTCTACACCTTCTGCTACTATTCTCAAGATGTCTCTTGATGATTTCTCTTCTCTCTCGGGCCTCAAAGCTAATCCGGCCAAGAGTAATATTTTTCTTTTGAGTGTGCCTAATGATAGTAGACAGCAACTCATCAACATTTTTGGCTATAATGTTGGCTCGCTTCCTATCAGGTATTTGAGGATTCCAATCATTTCTTCAAAGTTAAGTCATCTTGATTGCTCTCCTTTTTTGGATAAAGTTTCGAACATAATTTCTTCTTGGATGAATCGTTGTCTTTCTTATGCGGGGCGGCTGCAACTTATTATCTCGGTTTTGTCTAGTATCCAAGTCTTTTAGGCTAGTCACCTTTGTCCCCCTTCAAAGGTTCTGAGGAATATTGACCAAAAACTTTGCTCCTTTTTGTGGAAAGGTGTTGATGGAAATTGTAAAGGGGAAAAAGTTGCTTGGTCGGATATTTGTCTTCCTAAAAATAAGGGTGGTCTCAGCATCAAGGATCTCATTTCTTGGAATAAAGCTCTAATGATTCGACATATTTGGAATCTGGTGCATGGTTCTAATAATCTCTGGACAAACTGGATTAAAACCTATCACCTCAAAGGTATGAGTATTTAGGAGGTGAAAGCTCCCCAAACATGTTCTTGGAATTGGAGAAAGCTCCTCAAGCTTCGTCTTATTGCTCGCCCCTTAATTCGGCATATCATTGGTAATGGGTTTGGCACTTCCTTATGGTTTAATAATTGGCATCCCGATGGCCCTATTCGTTTAAAATGGAGCTCTAGGGTCATTTATGACTCAGGTATTCCTACAAAGGCTAAAGTCAGTTCTATTATTCACGGTGATCAGTGGGTTTGGCCTTGCTCCATGTCGATTGATCTCCTAGAAATCAAGAACCATATGCCTTCTTACAACCCTAATTCTAGTTTGGAGGATTGTATTAAGTGGCTTCCTACTCCCAATGGTATTTATTCTGTAGCTTCAACCATGGCTAGTCTCAAGACTCCTCATCCTTTGGTTCCTTGGTTTGAGCTTATGTGGTATTCTCATAACATTCCAAGGATGAGCTTCATTGTTTGGTTAGCCATTAGAGGGAGACTTTCAACGTTGGACCGTGTTCATCTTTATAATCCTCGTGTTGGTACTCTTTGTGTTCTTAGCTCCTCTTCCCCTGAGACTCATGCCCACCTTTTCTTTGAGTGTGCTTATAGCAAAGTCATATGGTCTCATTTGAAGGATATGTGTGGCCGACCTTGGAATGGTCATAGATGGCCTAGATTTATTGCTTGGGTTGCTCAACGTTGGAAAGGGAAATCTCCTTCCATTGTTGTCAAGAAGCTTTGTCTTGCTGTGGCGGTTTACTATATTTGGAGAGAAAGGAACAGTAGAATCTTTGGGAGTTCTCATAAGTCAAGCATAGTCATTACCAGTTCCATTATTGACACTATTCGTAGCAGGCTCTTATCTATCAACTTGAAGGATTGGCCTCTAGTTGCTTTAAAATGGAGTATCTCTATTGGGTGATTTGTTTGTCATGGTTGGTGCTTGTTTGAGCCTTGTTTAGCTTTTGCTTTCTTGTTTAGCTCGTGTGTTTGAGCTGTTTTTAAGCTTTTGTTTTTGCTCTTGTTCTTCTTCCTGGGGTATGCCCCTTGTAAATTTACATTCTTTCTTTCTCTTTTCTATGATACTATTTATTTACCCAAAAAAGAAGTATCCATCAATATAATAAAAAGAATAAAATGAAAAGTAACAAAAACCATAAAAGCATAAAAACCAAGGGAAACAATCCCAACAAAAACATTGGCACACATGCCATAAAAAACAAAAACAAAAAACATCAAGAAAAAGGAAAAGACCCCCGACCCATTCAATCATTACCAACCAACAAAGAGCAGAAAGGCGAGGCATTTGCCCACCATGAAAAGCATGCTTAGAAAGAGTGTTAGCAACCTGATTCCCCTCCCTAAAGATATGAGAAACCTGAAACTCCATTTTTGATATCTGATAGATACAGAGTTGCAAAGCCTGCCGAATCTGCCAAGGAACCTGCTCGGAGTGAGAGGCGAGCAGTTGAACCACATAAAAAGAATCAATCTCAAGCCAGATCCGATGCCACCCATTCCGCCAAGAAAAATTAATGGCCATAGAAGCTGCACGAAGTTCTACCTCAAACGTAAACACCTGACCAAAAGGAACAGCAATACAACCCTTCACAAAAGCTCTACAATTACGGAAGACACCTCCACAACCCCTAACACCATGAGAACTCAAAACTGCTTAATCAGTATTAACTTTGATCCAACTAGAAGTTGAAGGTTAACAAATCACACTCCTGATAACCAAGGCCCTAGCCGGAAGACCACGGAGTTCAAACAGACAAAGAATCAAAAGATCATCTACACAATTACGCATACACCTAATCTCTAACCGGTTAGCGTCAGACACCGCACTCCAAACCAAAGACAAAGCAGATCTGAACTCCATAGTCTTACTCTTAAAAATCTACTGGTTACGGGCAAGCCGCACACTCTAAACCATGGCATGAATATGTGTCTTCCATAAAACCCACACCTGATCACTAAAAGAAACTAACATGGCCTGGGAGAAGAACGAACTCCATGAATCGGCAGAAATACTCCGATGAAAAGCTGAAAAAACAGCCTCCCAAAGAGTAGCTGCTAGGGGCATCGAAGGAAAAGATAACCAGACAACTCACTGCTAACCCCACAAACATTGCATTGGGAAGCTGAGTGAAACCCAGCCTTACACATGCAATCCTCTGTGGGAAGCCGATTCAATAAAAGATACCATGTCAAAGCTGACCGAGAATGAGGGATAAAATAGCACTAGACATCCCTCCACCAAGAGACCTGCAGAGAATCACGAATCATACGGGAATAACCCGACTTGCAAGAAACCTGCCCATCTCAAGAATGAGCCCACACCAAAGAATCTGCAACCGGAGAGATAGCAATCCTATCAATCCAAAACAGAGATCTGGAAAACTGGCTCGAAAACTATCATCAAGAACCCACCTACCATCATGGATAAAATCAGAAACTCTTACCCTGAGAAGGCTAGCCAAGTAATCAAGAATCCCCAAAAGCTTAAGAATGGGAACCTCTAACCAATTGTCGCTCTAAAAATCTCGTTGAGAATTCTCACCAATGAGCCAAATGCCCTCTTTAAGAATATCTGAATAATGAGAGGGAAAAGAAGACCAAATCGACGAAGTGACATACCCCTCATGAGATTTCCGAAACTGCGTGAAATACTGCTCCCTCAGAAACGAAAAAAGCAAAACTCTCAAAAGTCATAAATTTCTAGGTGAGCTTCTTTAAAAGAGAATCGTTCAGTAACCCAAGATCCTCCAAACCAAGACCACCTTGAGAGTAAGGCTTACAACAACGATCCAAGCAACCCGAATCAGTTTAGTCTTCTCACAAGAACCTGTCCACAAAATATTTCTCAACTTGCGATTAACCAACCGCAGCAAAGAAGAAAGCCATTTGTAGATCATTAAAGAATGCACAAAGGAGACCGTAATGATACACTTGATCAGAGTAGCACGACCGGCCAAAGAAAGGGCTTTATCAGCGATAGGCTGTAACACGGACTTCTTGAGGTTCCCCCAAAATAACGGGACCCCCAAGTAATAGAAAGTCAACTGACCAATCTGCATACCAACAAAGGACTGCAATCTACCAATCAAAGACGGGAAAATAGAAGATCCAAAATAGATAGAAGACTTACCCCAATTAACCAGCTGACCTGAAATGTTACCATAAACCTCAAAAGCACTCATGATATTCTTCAGATTTCGAACCGTGCCTCTGTAAATTATCATAACATCATCTGCTTAAAGCAAATGAGTAGGAGCAAAAAATCCCCTAGGAGAAGAAATAGGCAATAACTGAGAGAAATCCACCATCCTCAACAGAAGCCTACTAAGGAAATCCTCTGCAATACCAAACAAGAGAGGGGAAAAAGGGTCACCCTGACGAAACCCTCTAGAACAATGAAAATAATCCTCAAGGGATCCATTGATCAGCACCGAAAACCTCAAAGATCCTAGGATGATGTCAATCCAATCCATAAAAACTGGAGAAAACCCAAAAGCTTGAAGAACTCTAAGAAGAAAAGACCAATCCAGAGTATCGAAAGCTTTACAGTTATCTATCTTCATGACTAAACTATCTGCATAACACTTCTTATACATCACATTCACATAGTCGGAAGCTAAAGTGATACATTCCTCAATGTGACGATCCTAGATGAACCCAAACTGATGAAGAAAGACAATCCTAGCTGCAAGCTGAGATAACTGATCAGCCAAAATTTTGGAAGAGATTTTGAACAAGAAGTTACTAAGTAAAATCAAATGAAACTGATCTATTAAAATCGAATCCTTTAGCTTCGGAAGAAGAACAATGAAACTGGAGTTCAAACCGGGAAATATAACCCCTGTACGTAAAATGTCTTGAACTATAAGAACCACGTCACTACCCACCACCTCCTAGCATCGCTGATAGAACCCTCCAGAAAAATCATCTGGCACAGGGGCAGAGGCTGCATCCATAACAAAAATCGCATCATGGATATCATCCGTTGAAGGAATGCTAATTAGAAAAGTAGTTTCCACATCAGTCACCAAAGAATGAATCACATCCTCTACCACCGAGAACTCTGTCTCAAACCGAGAAGGATCCGAAGAAAAGAGATTCGAATAAAACTTGAAGATATGATCCCTGATAATCAAACGATCATCAGTAAGCACCACATTAATCGAGAGAGAAAACAAGGCGTTCTTGTACTGTCTACGTCTGATAGAGGCATGAAAGAAAGAGGAATTACGGTCACCATCTTGCAGCCACTTCACCCTTGACCGATCACGATAAAAACACTCATGCCTGCGTAACAACACGTCAAGCTCATGATGAACACAAGACTCGGCCAAGAAAAGCTCCTCTAAAGAAAAACTCAGATTAGACATATGAAGCTGAATAGACTGCAGTTCTGTTGATTTCCCAGTAATGTTGGAGTTAAGATCCCCGAAAACCTCCTAATTCCAAGTCTTGAGAGCATTCTTCAACCTCTTCAACTTGTTGATAACCACCTAAGGAGGCTTACCCATAAAAGAGGAACTCCAAATACGACGAACTAGAGCCATAAAATTTGGGTGATCCAACCACATACTCTAGAACCAGAAAGGTCTAGGACTAGCGTTCTCAATATCCGACAATCGAATCACCAATGGACAATGATCCAAAAATCTACGAGGGAAAGCCACACAAGAAATGTCCCGCCAATAGGAAATATAACCATTAGAAACCAAGCTCTATCTAACCTCCTCTCAATTATAGTACAGGGATAACGACCCCTAGCCCAAGTGAAACAAGCACCCTGAGAGCGAACACCAATCAAATCACAATCCTTAATAACAGACCTGGAATCCTCACATGAGCTATGAGCTGGAGAACGAAGACCTCAAGACTCATGAGCTCCCAGAACAGCGTTGAAATCACCCACAACCAGCCAAGAGGAAGAAACCAAACTGACCAAGTCCCGAAGAGACTGCCCAAGCGATCTTCGAACAACCGTCGATGTGCTCGCATAAATGAAATTGTAAAAATACAACCAAGAATTAACTATGAGCGAAACCGTAAGCTGCTTCTCATGAAAACAGACTATCTGAGCATCAAGAAAAGGGTCACAAGCAAAGACCCAAATCGTCGGTAAAAGACCAACCCTATCATTCAAACCCACTAAATGGAGATCGAGAGAAGACCAAAAACCAGAAGATATGGAAGTAAAAACTACCATATGCTCAACAATACAAACCAAAGAAGGTCAGTATAAAAGACACAAATCTCTAAGAACACGCCTCGAAGACCCATTCCCAATACTATGACAATTCCAGTAAAGGACACTAATCATCGAAAAAGCAAGAAGAAGTCCGCTTCTTGGATTTTAGCTTCGTCAGCCTACGTGTAATCATCAGTCGTCCTCTGAGAAATATTGCTAGCATCTAATCCTTCCACCTCAGTTTGATAAGCCCATGAAGAACCAGCAATGAGATGGAGCTCAGCCTGAGAGTCAGAGGCAGGAAGTCCGAAACTTTGGGTAGAACCTGCAACCGAAGATGAAATCTGAGAAGATTCAGAATAGACATTCCTAACCCCGTGAGCAGCATGCGGAAACGACAGACACTAAAGAGAGAAAAATCCCACAATAGTAGGAACCATCTGAACCAACGAATCTATGACCAGAACAGTCTGGTTCGGAACAGTGGAGTGAACATCAAAAACTAGTCCTGAAGTAGTAAAGGACTCCAATATCGTCCCCGATCCCAAAAAGGAAGAAGTCTGACCCAGTGACAAATCCACACTCTAATCAGACCCAATATCCACAGGAGAGTCATGAACCACCAAGACATTAGAAACCGGGACTACTGTTAAGGACCTAGAAACTATCGGGATTGAAATAACACTTCCAGACTGCTGCTCACGGGAAGCCATCAAAGAAACAGAATCAGAGAAAATAGTTGAAACAACCGAATCTGGAGAAGCTACCAAAACATCAATAAGAGAATCATTTCTCCCCCCTCCCCCCCGTACTGGGACCAACAAACCTGAGTAGCCACCACCGAAGTGGTAGGAACCATCAAAGAAGTGAAACCTGGCGAAGTAACTAGACTAGTATAAGAAACCAAACTCAAAGCCGGATCTGAACTTGCCGAAGAATGAACCACATCTTAATCCAGAGACCCTAAATCCTACTGAATAGCGGCAAAGACATTTGAAACCGAAACTTCCGTCTAAGGACCATAAATAGGATAAAAAAACATTTTAGGAGCACGGTTTTGAGGAACCTGAAACCCCTCATCAGCCACAATCATGGCCAGACCATCTCTATCAGAATCGGGCTTCCTAGAACTAACCGGAATCACCTTGCCTGACTTGTTTCAACGACAAGCATTGGGAAAATGACCAATGGAGGAACAAGTAGAATAGAAAGCCTGGAGATTCTCATATTCCACTGAAACAAAAGAACTATGAGAATCATCCTTCACAAGAAGCAAAGAAGACGAAGGCATAGTAGACATATCATTATCCACCAGAACACGAGTAAAATGTCCAAAATCACCCTCTATAGTAGCCCTGTCCAACCGTAAAGGCATTTCGATCCCTCTAGCTAATCAAAAATAATCTTCGGATGCCAGTATTCCCATGACATATCATAAAAACGGACCCAAACCTGAGCATTTGAAGACTTTTGTAATGCCGGGTTAAAATCCAGAATCCAAGGCTGAAGCCGTAAAACACATGATATGAGATTAAGAGATCTCAAACTCCAAACCATATTCTTGTCAGCATCTGAATTCAACATAATCTAAAAGTATCCCTTACCTACAGAATTCAGCTTCCAAACAGACTGCAACTTGGCTTTAAGATCAACTAACTTCCAAGGTTTCTCACCACCAGAAAGGACAACCCGACCAATGAGAGAAAACGTAAAAACCTCCAATATAGACTTATAAGCAAAGGGATCCACCCGAACAACCACATAACCATAATTTTTTGAAAGAATCGAAGGACCAGAAATATTATCCACCTGAATCAGGGCAGCCTTAAAAAGATCCGCAAAAGACGAACCTAATAAATGACATAGGCAAGTAACCACCCACAAGCGGATCCACCACGCTAACAACAGCCTCACCTCAAGGCAAAGAACCCCTAATGGATAGCGAGGAACTTCTTACCAGCGGATCAGCCCATCCATCAACCGCCTCGCCACCATGGGGATGTAAAAGACATGCGGCCTTGAAGGAACAACACTTGTCGCCGGCAAAGAAGTAACATACAAAGAAACCTTCATGCTCATTGGATTCATGGGGTTAGAAACCATAAAAAACCACAACTGGAAAACCTAAACCCTAACTACTATGCACATGCAAAACCCTAAACCTAGAAAATGCATTTTTTTTTGTTAACAGTACTGTGAACAGTGCCGCCACATCACCCCCATGAACAGTGTCCACATAGTACCGTGAACAGTGCCCTCATGCCGTGAACAGTCCGCTACAGTTGATCGAGCCAAAAATGTTATACATTTTGGCCCTCATATCCTTTCTCTTTGTCTCGTTCTTGGGTATTTCTATGTGTATTTATGGTTCTTTTGGCTGTGATTGCAGGTATTAGGTGAAAAGGCATGAAGAGGGGCAAAAATGACAAATGGTGCAAAACTGTGGTGAAGTAGGCCAAACTGCACGGGTAGCACACTCGTGCACTACCCGTGCACCAGAAGAGGAAATTGGAGCAGACCTCAGCGCACGAGTAACTACTCTGGTATTACCCGTGCACTACCCGTGCAACCCACCAGATCAGGGAGCAGAGCCTTGGGTAAAAACCAACTACACAGGTCACTTACCCGTGCACATTGAACAAATCAGGAAGGAAAATGAAGATTGCACGGGTACTGCATGGGTACCTTACCCGTGCTATACCCGTGCTATACGAGCATCAGTTAGAGCCACATCAGCATTTTGACCTATTTTTAGAGAGGGTATATAAGGAACGACATCTGAGTTTTCAAAGACGACCACACACCCATTCCATTCACATTTTCTCTCTCTAAATCTCAAAATCCATTCTCTCCCAAATCATCCAAAACCCCATCTTTTTCTTTATCAATTGCTACTCAAAAAGGTCATTGGAGGTGGATTTGAGATTGAAGAAAGAAGGTTCTACATGGGTCCCTTATATTTCTCTCCTCTTTGTCATTTATTTTCATTTGATATGAGTAGCTAAATCCCCACTAATGGGTTAATGTGATTCTTATGTAAATTATGGGTATTGTAATGAACTCTATTTTTAAATATATATCAATCTACCAAATATGTTTCATTCAATGTTTTAATTATTTTCAAAGATGATTTGTTTTGATTGTACACTCCTCTCTTAACAAGTTATTTGAGGAATTATTTGAGTACGAAATTAGATATACACTCGATTTGATTCTATAATGCTTAATTGAATGGAAGGATTGCACAAGAGTACACTCCTCAAGTGTAATCCGGATTATTAAATCTCAATTTCTATCTAATCTTGAATGGGTAATCATACTATACACTCTAGGATTGGTTGCTTGTGAGAGATTAAGCATTAATTCTATGCACTCTAGAATTAGTGACTTTACATGAGATTAATCCCTTATTTTGGTAGATGCACATTCATGAACAATCATTTATGGGTGGTCAATACTATACACTCTAGATTGGAAACTCATAAGTGATATACAATCAAGCTATACACTCTAGTTTGGTTATATTTGACCAATGTTCATTAATGAGAGTTCATCCAGCCCACAAACCTCAACTATTGCTGCCATTTTAGGCAACAATGGAGGTCTTGAAGTTTCAGGCTTTGCTGCACATCTCAAGAACGAATTGGGGAAGATGAAAGGGCCCATAGATCAATGTAATAGGTTTGAAAAGTCTAATAGGTCTGAAAAATCTGCTGGTATGGTTGAAAATTCTGCTGGTATGGTTGAAAAGCCTGCCTCTAAAGGAGAAGATTGTCTAGCCGCAATTGTTGAAGATCAAAAGGTCCAGCTATAGGAGGTCTCCTCTTTAAGCAATTATGTGCTGCCCCATAATAAAGGTATTTCTATCACTCCTTTGGTGAATAAAGATGCTAGCAATGCTATAGGTCAAGTGCCTCCTATAATTTCCGAAAAAAGCTCTATTTCTTATAGTAATGTGCTGAAAGGTGCTCATAATAATCCACTTATGGATCCCCCCTCTGGTAGGCCTATGAATCTTAAATACCATCAACCCTTTCATAGTTGAAATAGGAAGTGTGTCTCCCCTCCCTTAGAAGTTGTAGAGAATGGCTCTAAAGCATGGAAGAACTGCTTGGTGGGTTATTTTATTGAGAAAAAGCTCCCATTTTCTCTAGTTAACAACATATCCTTGCGTATTTGGGGCAATCGTGGCCTGTTGGAAGTTTTAGATAATGAAAAGGGGTTCTACTTCTTTAAGTTCTCAGATGATGAAGCTTGTTCTAATGTGTTAGAGGCTGGCCCTTGGTTATTTGCTGGAAGGATGGTGATCCTTAAAAAATGGCATCCTAGGCTCATTCTATCTAAAGATTCCTACTCTAAAATTCCGGTTTGGGTTAAGCTCTTCAACATTCCCCATGAATACTGGAATGAAGAAGGGCTGAGCCATATTGCTAGTGCGGTTAGTAAGCCCCTCTATGCTGATAGCCTAACTGAATCCATGAAGAGAATTTCCTTTGCTAGGGTTTGTATTGAAATTGATGCCTCTTATGACCTTGTTGATTCCTTTGACCTATTTATGAGGGATAGTTCAAACCCAAAACTTGGAGAAAATGTTGAAATCTTGGTAGAATACCAATGGAAACCAAAAATTTGTACTGAATGCAAGTCTTTTGGCCACTCTATTACTAATTGCCCTAAGCTTAAGCCTCTACTTTCCCCATCTGAAAATGTTTCTGCTCCTAAGCTAAAAAAAGAATGGAGGAGATTTAATAAAAGAGATGCTCCCACAGTTTGCTCTCCCCAAGCATGCATGGAACCTCCTCTGTTTGGCTCCTTGAAAGATGATGAAGTTATCTCCACTTGTAATACTGAAAATGAGCCTTCTTGGTGTCCTACCAATCTACCTAACCTTGACCTAATGCCAAGTCCTCTTTATGGAAAGGGTTGTTGATACCTCCAACAAGTTTGCAACTCTTGTTGAGGAAGGTGATAACCGTAATGATCAATGCAATGACCAATGTAATGATGTTGATCCTCCTTCTATGGCCTCTCCGGACCAGCGCAATGATCAATGTACTGATGTTGATTCTCCTACTACGGCCTCTCCGGACCACTCTCTATGGCACTCAAAAATAAAAAACATTGATGGGGTCACTGTTAAAGGGCTCTCCAGCCCCACGGAATCCTCTAGCAAGAAGAAGAAGAAGAAGCGGAATGCTAAGAAAGGCAAGGTTAATAGCTCACAAGCTAAGGTAACGCCTTTTCAACCTCTCGATGATTAATCTAGCATGTTGGAACACTAGGGGTTTGAATTCCACCCCTAAACAATCAGAAGTTAGGAAGTTGTTGCTCGACTATAACATCAATCTAGTTTGTTTAATTGAGACAAGAGTGAGAATTAACAAGAAAACTCTTGTTGCCAATTCAGTTTTCAAAGATTGGGATATGATAGATAATTATAATATTCATAGCCCTGGACGAATTTGGGTTGGTTGGGATCCTAGAATTCTCAATATCACTAAAATTAGGGAAACCGATCAGATCATCCATTGTAATGCTTGTATTTTGGACACCAATGACCAGTTTTGAATCTCCTTTGTTTATGGCTCTAATGATGATAGATTAAGGAAGGCTCTTTGGCAAAGTATGTGTTCAAGTCAGCATGGTTCTCCTTGGATTGTGCTTGGTGATTTCAATGTCTCTAGGAGTGTGGGTGAGTCAATTGGGGGCTGCTCCAGAATTTCGGTTGCTATGGAGGAGTTCAATGACTGTCTTCAATCTTTGGAGCTTGATGATCTTCGTTTCTCAGGTTTTCTTCAAACTTGGTGCAACAAGAGAAGCAACGATTGTATCTCTAATAAATTGGATAGAGTTCTTATCAATAATGATTGGCTTGTAAAGTTTGAGAATTCTGAAACGATTTTCCTTCCCCCTAGCATTTCAGATCATTGTCCCTCCGTGGTTGAACTTGGGTTGCAAGGTATTAAGAAAAATCGCCCTTTCAAAATTTTCAATTTTCTAATGGATAGAGCAGATTTCCTCCCCTTGGTTGATAGGTGTTGGCGGGAGCAAGTTCATGGCACCATGCAGTACAAGCTTTGCTCTAAGCTTTGAAATCTGAAGAAGGTTCTTAAGACCCTCAAAAATGACAAGGTGGGAGACTTGACAATTAAATTGATTGAAGCCAAGGCTGCCCTTGATGATTGTCAACGCCTTCTTGACCAGCAGCCCCTTGATTCTAATCTTAGAATTCGGGAAAAAGAGCTTATAAGCTGTTATACTACGACACTTAAAGCTGAAGAGGACATACTAAGGCAAAAATCTAGAATCCAATGGCTTAAGGCTGGTGACCGCAACTCCTCTTATTTCTTCAAAGCCATCAATGGTAAGTGTAATAGAAGCAAGATCCACACTATTACCAGAGATGATGGTTCCTTGATTGAAGGTGATATTCTGGTAAGGAAAGAGGCTATTCGTCATTTTCAGACTATTTTTGGTTACTCGAGGCCCGTTAGTCATGGAATTGGTACTACTTTGAGCAATATTATTGATAAGGTCATTTCCAATGGGCAAGCTGATTTCGTGGGTAGAGATGTCACCGATGATGAGATTCGGGAAGTTTGCTTCTCCCTCCACCCAAACAAGGCTCCGGGCCCAGATGATTTCAATGCTCACTTTTTCAAGATAACATGGGACATTGTTGGTGACGATGTCATTAGTGCTGTCCAAGAGTTCTTTAGGTCTGGTCTATTGCTCAAGGAACTCAATGCTACTATCCTTGCTTTGGTCCCTAATGTCCCTAACCCTTCTAAGATGAAGGACTTTAGACATATCTCTTGTTGCAACACACTCTATAAGATCATTGCCAAGATAATTGCGAATAGGATCAAGCCTTGCCTTTCGGATTTAATCAGCCCTTCTCAATCGGCTTTTATGGCTGGTAGGTGTATTGGTGATAACATTCTTTTTGTGCAAGAGCTTATGAGGAACTACCACAAAGATACTAGCTACCCTAGGTTGGCTCTTAAAGTGGATTTAATGAAGGCTTTTGACATGGTGGATTGGGGATTCTTACTTGAAACCCTTGCTGCATTTCACTTCCCTCCTAAAGTCATTATGTGGATCAAAGCTTGCCTAACTACCCCCAAGTTCTCTATCTCTATCAATGGGGAGCTTGCTGGTTTCTTTTCCGGAAAGAGAGGCCTTTGCCAAAGGGATCCCATGTCTCCCTACCTCTTTATTATTGCTATGGAAGTTCTTTCAAAAATTCTGGCCAAGCGCATTGAGGACTCTCCTAGTTTCAAGTTTCATTGGAGGTGTGACAAGATTAAGCTTTCCCATCTTTGTTTAGCCGATGACCTTATTATGTTATGCCATGGCTCTCTTTCATCAGCACGTGTTGTTAAGACAGCGCTTGATGAGTTCTCATTGTTATCGGGCCTCCATGCTAATCATGCTAAGAGCAACATCTTCACTTCTGGGGTTTCTCATACCATCAACCAGCAGCTTATCAACCTTTTTGGTTATACGGTTGGTTCTCTCCCCATTCGTTATCTTGGCACACCTATCATCTCATCTAGATTACGCCTTCGTAATTGCTCCCCCCTTGTGGACAGAGTCTCGGGAAGACTTGCGTCTTGGCTGAACCGAGGCCTCTCCTATGCTGGTCGCTTACAACTTATTGTCTCGGTTTTGGCTAGTTTACAAGTATTTTGGGCTAGTTATCTCTGCCTCCCTAAAAAGGTTTTGAATATTATTGAGCAGAAATTTAGAAGCTTTTTGTGGAGAGGAATTGAAGGCGATAGCAAGGGTGCAAAGATATGCTGGTCAGATATTTGTCTCCCTAAGAAAGAGGGAGGTCTTGGCATCAAGGACCTATCCTCTTGGAACAAAGCTCTCATGATTAGGCATATTTGGATTTTGAGTTATGGCACAAATAACCTATGGTCTTCTTGGATCAAAGCCTACCACCTTAAGGACTCTAATCTTTGGGAGGCTAAAACTCCATGTACTTTCTCTTGGAATTGGAGAAAACTCCTCCATCTTCGGCCTCTTGTACGCCCCCTTATTCAGCACTACATTGGTAATGGTTCTAGCACCTCCTTATGGTTTGACAATTGGCACCCGGATGGTCCTCTTCTTTCGAAATGGAGCCCCCGTGTTGTCTATGACTCAGGCCTCCATATCCACGCAATGGTTAGTTCCATTTTTCATGGCGATTCTTAGAGTTGGCCGGCTGCTATGTCCATTGATCTTTTTGAAATTAGAAGTCGTATGCCTTCCTACAATCCTAACTCCAATGTGAATGATAGAGCTCGCTGGCTTCCTTCTTCCAATGGTACTTATTCTGCCTCCTCTATTTTGGCTTCTCTTAGAACCCCTCATCCGTTTGTTCATTGGTTTAAGCTTGTTTGGTTTCCCCAAAATATTCCTAGAATGAGTTTTATCCTATGGGTGGCAATTAGAGGCAGGCTCTCTACTCGGGATCCCATCCATAAATATGACCCTATGGCGGTTACTACTTGTGTTCTTTGCAACACCCACCCGGAGTCTCATGCCCACCTTTTTTTGAGTGTTTATTCAGTAGAGCCATTTGGACTCAGCTTATGAATATTTGTGGGTCTCCTTGGAATGGACTTTGTTGGAATGCTTTCATTGACTGGGCTTCCACTCATTGGAGAGGGAACTCTCCTGCTATTGTTGCTAACAAGCTTTGTCTTGGGGTTGCGGTTTATCATATTTGGAGAGAGCGAAACTGTCACATTTTCGAAGGCACTCAAAAGACTAGTTTGGTTGTTGCTCGATCCATTATTGACACCATTCGCTACCGGCTATCCTCTTTCAATTTAAAGAACCACCCCATCATTGCCTTGAATTGGAATGTCAACTCTAGTTGATTTGCTGTCTTGCTCTTGTCTTGTCTTGCTCGTTTGTTAGAGCTGTTTTGAGCCTTTGTTTAGCTCTTACTTTGCTTCCTGGGGTATGCCCCTTGTATTTTGTACTTTCTTTCTCTCTTTCTATGACACTATTTACTTACCCAAAAAAAAGCATATTAAATGCTAAGTTGCAAGGTAAACTTGCATTGAATGTACAACTCATACATAACTAAGAAAGAATTCCAATGAAAGTATTCAAACAAAGGCCATTCCAAGGAGACCCCCTAATGTTCAGAAGCTAAGTCCAAATGGCTCTACTGAATAAACACTCAAAAAATAGGTGGGCATGAGACTCAAGATGGGAGTTGCAAAGAACACAAGTAGTAACAGCCTTGGGTCATATTTATGGATGCTATCCCAAGTAGAAAGCCTGCCTCTAATTGCCAACCAACAAAGGCTTTTCTTAGCAGTCTATTTCTTCTTCTTATTATTATTACTAGAGGACTCTGTTGGGCTAGAGAGATCTATAATCATGACCCCATCTATGTTTTTGATCTTTGAGTGCCATAGGGATTGATCCGGAGAAGCTGTAGAAGAAGAGTCATCATTATTGCAATAGTCACCATCCTCATCAAGGGCTGAGAACTTGTTAGAGGTGTTAATAACACTTTCCATAGGGAGGTCATTGGATTTGTTATGAATAGGCAAGATGGTAAGACACGAAGAAGGCTCAAATTCAGAACTACAAGTGGGAATAACTTCATCACCTTTCAAGGTAGCAATGGGGAGAAGTGGTTCCAGGTTCACTTGAGGTGAGGAAACTAGGGGATTATCCCTTCAATTGACTCTTCTCCATTCTTGCTTAGGTTTGGGAGCAAAATCTATATCAAAGTGAGGATGTAAGGGCTTGAGCCTAGGGCATGTCTCAATAGAGTGCCTAAATGACTTGCATTCACTATTGATTTTTGGTTTCCATTAGTATTTAACCAAGATTTTCCACACTTTCATCATGGTTTGGATCCGAATTGCCTCCTATAAATAAGTCAAAGGAATCAACTAAGTCACAAATGGCATCAATTTCGATACAAATCCTGGCAAAGGAAATTCTCTTCATTGATTTGGTTAGGCTGTCCGCATAGAGGGGCTTACCAACCGCACTAGCAATGTGGCTCAATCCCTCTTCAGTCCAGTATTCATGGGGAATGTTGAAGAGCTTAACCCAAACCAGGATTTTAGAGTAGGTTTCTTTAGTTAGAATGAGCTTAGGATGCCATTTTTTAAGTATTATGATTCGGTTCATAGGCTTGCTTGTAGGAGTATCTTTATTAGGGCCATGGTGAGGACCTTTCAGCACATTACTATAAGAGGTAGTGGTTGTGTTTTTAGAAATAATAGTAAGCATGAGACCTACAGCATTGTTAGGATCAATATTCACCAAAGAGGGAGTGATAGAGGTACCTTTCTTATGGTGCAGCTCAGAATTGCTTAAAGAAGGAGTATACTCAAGTTGACCTTGGACATTTGTGGAGGGGCAGGCTTCACCTTTAGAGGGAGGCTTTTCAACATTACCATCTATAGAAAAAGGCTGATTAAGCCTATGAGCACCATGATTAGGCTTTCTAGCCATATCATCTTGATCTGTGGACCCTTTCTTCTTCCTTATCACGTTCTTGGGAGGAGTAACCAGGTAAGGACCTTCAAAAACTCCATTGTTGCCTATGGCTGCAGAAGGTCCCATAAAGTAACAGTGAAATCAGTTGTGTTGAGAGAACAAGGACCAGCTCCTCCAAGGAAAGAAGCTTTGTTTGAATCGAGCTTGGGAAAGTTAGAAAGATGCACTCCTTTGCCAAACTCAATATTGCACTTAATAGGGAAACTAGATTTTAAAATGGAAATAACCCCAGTAGAGGGAACTTTATGAGGCAAGGAGAGAGGTTGGTCTTCCATGGAAGAAATGGAAGGGGAAAGAACTTCTGAAATTTCTAAAATTGGTGGATTTTCAATGGTAGTCTCCTTTGGAAGGACCAAAGAGAATGAGGAACAAGGCTTGTTAGAAACTAAGCAATGAAGGGATGAGTGTTTAGGAGAGGAAGCCATGGGTGGCGAAGAATCCACTATGGAAACGGGCTGTACAGCTCATACATTAATTGCAAATATGTAAACATGATAAGATGAGTAAACATAATAGATTGATTTAGATCAAGGTTAACAACAAATGAGCATCTATCCCTTACATCTCAAGAAATTTAGCTACACATCATTATATCTATGATAAATGAGAGAGATAAAGAGAAAGTGATACAACCTATAATCTTGGATGAGAATCCTTGACTTTGATTACAAACTCTTCCTTCAATCTTCTTCAAAGGTGCTTCAAGATCTAAATAAAAACTAAGAACTAATTTGATCTCTAAGTTATTCTCTACTTCTTTATCTTCTAAAACTAGGTTTCTATATCTAAAAATCTAAATATCTGTAAGGACCTCTATTTTGTGATTGGATTTCATGACAAACCACGTTGGGGACAATTTTGTAATGGGTAGCTTAGGTTCTCATTAGAAAGCTTCCGAGCATCTTCGTGATTTCAAGAGCGAAAGGTATATTCACTTGACTTTGCCTCTTGAAGAGTTTAGGTGCGCCCACACACTTCATGCATGTTTTGGTCATCTTGCATTTGCGTTGTAATTGTTTATATGTGTGCATCCATTACACCCATCACACTTGCACTTCATTCTTAGACTTAAGTGTGGTTTTGTGTGATGTAATTCGTTTCCCGATATTGATTGGAAACGTCTGCGCATGCACGATGGTGTGCTTGTCTTAGCGCGATGAGTGACCTTTTGAGAATGTCTCATTCTTCTCTTGGTTTGGTCTTTGGTCACATGGTTTTATCCACGAGTTTTGGACATTTTGTTGTTGTCCATATCCGACCTCTGGTCACTCAAATGACAATAACTCTTTTTATAGATATCGAAATCTTGTTTTGAAAAAAGGAGTAGAAATTAGACATCTATACCTTTCCAACGGGTTCAATGTTTATTGGTCCTATTTTGACTCGCCTGGAAATCAGGTTGTTGTGTTGATTTGCCAGTGCGCGGGTACTGTAGGGGTTCCTACCTGCACAGTCACCCGTGAAGTGTTCTGTGGCTGATTTATTGCTCCCAGTGCGCGGGTGGTGATCGGGTCCCTATCAGCGCACAAGACCCGCTCACTATGCCTATTTTTGCCCTACATTCCCAAAACTATGTCGCTTCAATTCGAGCTTCTATGAATACATCTCTTTCTCATATTCTTTATTGAGACCACAAAATTAATACCCTAGATATATAAAAAGAGTGGTTATAGAGAGAGAAAGCTTCAAGCTTCATTCCTTGACTCTCCAAACCCAAAACCCATGCATCCATAGCATCAATCTTTCATGGGTCTTCTTGGTTTCATGACTAGGTAAGTTACAACTACATTAAATCTCAATTATTGTTGTTCTTTCTCTAGATTAGGTATTTATTGCTTGATTAAATACCTAGACTCTCTGTATTGCATATATTTATCAGTCTTGATAACATGATTTGGTTTGTTTTTGATAGCTTGCATGATTAGGTTGTTCTCTACCTAAATAGCTAAGCCATAAATATCCATGTATGATTAATTGATGACTAGGTTGATAGATTTACATTAATTCATCTAGTCAAGTTTCATAATCAGAAAGATCCTTTTCAAGTTTGAATTTGTTCATTTGGAATCTGGGTTCTTCTACTTTATGTTTATTTTTATTTACTTATTTCTTTATTATTTTTTTCGTCTCTTTTCTTTTTTTATTTTTTATTTTTTTTTATTTTATTCCCTTCCATCATTCCTTAAGTCCCATAGGTTTATGTTTATGTGTGTTTAATTAACAATTAGTTTGTTAGAAAATCTCTACACATCTAATCGAGACTACATGTATGGGCATGTAGGATTTGTTTGATAGCTAGGATTGTATGTCTTGATAACATCTACCTAAGTCTTTATGTTTTACATTTAGACATTGACAACTTGGATTTATTGATTGTGTCATTAAATTCCTAGTTGAGCATTTTGTGTTAGTCTAGAACTTGATTGCATTTGAGCATCATTCACATGTTCAAACATAGACTATTAATTCTCTTCATGGAGTCAAAGTCTTTTGGCTTCTAGGTTAAGTTGCACAAGCAAGTGAAGTCTTGCAAAACCAAGGGTTGGTTGGCAAGCATTTTTGCTAAGTGCCATTGTAAAAGGCCTGAGGGTAGACTAGGAGGTGCTCACTCCAAGAGTAGTGGATCGGGGGATATCACTAGAGATTGAACCAAGAGTGGCGAGTGGTAGTGTCCATAGCCTAAGGTTATCGAGAGTGAGAGTCCGTGTATAACTTGATGGTGTAATATTCTTTTCATATAGTGGATTTATGTGGCTCAAGTTGCTAACGTAGTTAATCCCGTGGTTTTTCCTAGTTGGAGGGTTTCCACGTAAAAACCAAGTGTTCTTTAATTTCTGCACTTTACTTGACTTTTATTGTTTGCTTGTTTGGGTTAATTCTGATTAATATTTACTAATCAAAAAATTGGTAAGTAATCGATTGACAACCCATTCACCCCCCCCCCCCCCCTAGGTCGTATTAGACACACTTTGTGTATTTTCAATATCTATCTCCTAGTTATTTTGTATATATAGTGGGTGGAAAAATCATTGGTTTATCAAGTTGATTGCTGATGTGGCAGTCATCTGTGTGTCAAATCTGCGAGATGGAACTAGCAGTTTGAACTCACAGATTACTTCTGCTTGATAGACATCGCAGATTCTGATTGTAGAAGTTTTCTAGGTAACTTTTGTGAGGTGGTTCTACGAGTTGGATCTCGCAGTCTGAAGTGGCCGCCTCCTCTGGAGTGTTTCTTCGAATTGGATCTGCGAGATGGAACTCGCATTTAGAAGTGGTAGATCTATTTTGCTGGTTTGTGGTCGTAGATTGACTTGACAGTTTCTTCTAGAGAATCTCTACGACTTGGTTACTATGAGGTTGAACTCGCTGATTGAAGTAGAAGTTGATTATGGGAAACATCTGCTGAAATAATTGATGATGTCATAGTTTGATGTAGTAGTTCCCTATGGGGAACATCTGGGACTTGGATCTTCGAGTTTGAACTCACAGATTGCTTTGTTTCTTCCAGAAACATCTCTTCTCAACATGAAATCTCCACATTGGATCGAAAATATCCTTGGGTGAGGAAAATGCCTGAAAAACATTTCTACAAGCAATTAAACACTTAAAACATCCCAAAAACGGTAACAAAGGTAATTGATTAGGCGCTCAAAACATATGCATATTTAGAGCGATCAAAACCCCCAAACCTAACCTTTGCTCATCCTCGAGCAAAACATAATATATACCAACTAAACTAACCACACATATATATAACTACTATATACTAATTTTACATATATAAAGATAACAAACAAAAAGGAGCAAGAACCTATCTGAAAACAATGCCAAGATTGGCGTATGAACGAGAAACTAAACGTGCTAGAATTTATGAGTGAAGAATATCCTGAAATTATTCAGATGATTTCATCTTGCAAAAATGAATCCCGCACTTTTTATGAAAACATCAAAGACTACTAACACGAGCATTTCGGATGTAATTCGCTTTGACTCTATTCTCTTTAGATTTCACTATACTTTTCTCACATAGTCCTAGGCTTACACTAAGTCTAGCACATGTGACCTGGGAGTTATGTGAAATACATCACATGTGAGCATTAGAGATAACGCACGATTTAAGTAAATTGATCCCACGAAGGAATTGAATACCGTGAACGTGGTAGCAAAAATTAAAAACCATATTCCCGAAATAGACTTCCTAAAAGATCAAATGGACTCTCCTAATTTAAATTGGCCAAATGCAATTGTGGTAGTGGGATGGTAAGTATAAGATATGATAAGCTACTGATCATGCCAAAGTGTTTATGCTATAACCTTTCAATGTTCACTCTACTATCTTTAACATTTTCATCTTAAGCGTCTAGGCTATGTAATTTTAGAATTTGATTTGTGCTAGGTTGTTACTCTTATTTTGAGTAACTACAATTTGAGGATCAAAGGCTTTAAGTGATTATTTTTGAACACTTAAGTTTTGAAAGCCTTTCTTTAGTACATATTACAATAAACGCCTTTGTACACACTGATTCAATCTAGAGCTTGAAATTTAATATCTTCCAATTTATACGCTTTGACACAAGCAACAACTATGGTAATGATGAGTGTTTAGGTTAATGGTATGTAATGGTGATGTGCTAAAGAGTAATTAGAATCATCTCTAGAAGTATGTCTACTAAGGGAATACAAGTTAAAACATGTTATCCACAATTTTGATGTTCAAATATTTTGCATTCCAATAAAAGAAAAGGCTCAAATAATTTTATCGACATGAGTGTTTTATATCGAAAAAAAAATTTTAAGTCCAATCAAATGATCCGTAGCTGCCAATACATCTCGTGGTAACAAAAATATATTGTTTTGGGGTATATTAAGCTTAGCCCACACCTGTATTCGAACTCCCCCATCGAATTGAACCACCATTTTTCCGTAGAACTTTCTTACCCCTATTTAGATGAAAATACAATAGATGAATAGTCAATTAAAAGAAATCATTCTCTTTTGTGAGACCCCGGGGTGGGGCAAGCTCTTCTATTCAACATGGATGTTCTCTTTTAAGATAATAGGAAGTATGGCACACAATGCTAGTTATGTGCAAATGAGATCACAATCCAAAAATTTTAATCGAGGAGTGTATAGGAATAGAAAAAGAATATACCCTTAGAAATGAACACTAAGGCACAAAAAATCACTGGTAGTCTCCACTATTAATCCTAACACACGAGCACTGAGTCCCATTTATTAAAACATTAGAGATAGGGACTATGCTCACATTACTTGAGAGAATCCTAGATTGATAAAAAGCTAGTCTAAATTCAGCATTGAAAACATGCGAAAATTTCTCATTGGCACTTACAGATTGGCATTGTAGTAAACACTGATGTTCAAAAAGGTTCGACTCACAAAAAGATTTTGAAAATTTTTACAAGAATCGACAAAAGATCAAAACACATACTATTTAAGGTGATAACATGCCCACACCCCAAACCAAAACTCAACATAGCCCTCAATGTTTAATCATTAAAGAACATGGGCATGAGTTCGAAGGTTTGGTTGCTTGGCCAACAAACACCTACCCGAAAATAACATATGTACATACATTCTAATTAATCCACTACTAAACATGATCTCAAATATATACAACTGAATATCTACAACTAAACAAATTTCAAACATTTCCTAATTCCATTAGGCATTCACATTGAAATCCAAACAAAATAATCATCCTAGGCACTAAGCATGATTCAATCAATAACCACTATTAGATCTATGCAAAAGTATATTAGCACAAGTATATATGCAATCGAAACATGTACAAAATATGAAAAACTAAAACATGCATATCTAAGTTAATTTATCTGCTAAAAACCCAAAAAGCAAACCAATAAGTAAGATGCAAAAAGTAAAAGAAGTTTAATTATCTAAAATACTAAAAACTGAAATGTAACTGGGAAGAAAATCAGTTTGCGTTTGATTCTATCTTAGACTCTGTGCTCTCTGGATCGGCTAACTTCTTTGATGGTGATGGCAATGCAGCCCACAGAGGAGTAGGATATAGGATCAATAATGAAGGGGAGTAGGGTGACATATTCTGAAACTCAGTAGCTGCATCAAACGGATCTGGCACACAAGGCGGTGGAATGGGAGAATTCTCTAAATCAGCCTCTGCATCAGCAGCATCATCGGCTATGGTAGAAGGTCCCTCCACTCTGGTCCTCTTTCTCGGGTGATAGAGAGTCCTCCTAGTATAAGTTCTGTCACTGCCGAAACTATCCCTGAATGCTCTGAACTCTGATGTGAGATCCTGGACCATGGTGGTAAGATCCACTGCCCAATCTGGCATCTGTGCTAATGCTCTCTTCGGTGCTGGAATATCAGGTTGAGCGTCGGGCTCAGCTTTTAAGTTGAAACCCCGCTCATGTGTCTGTTCAGCTATGTTAGCTTCTATGACTGCTCTTCTCTAGGCTATTCTCTCATTCTGAAGCCTTTTCTTCTTTCCTACCTCAGTCTCTAACCTCTCAATCCCTCTTGGAAGGGCCAACTCATTGCAGGCTTTCATGAATACATCTCCTCCACTCTTTCATATGTCATCATCCTTAAACCTCACTCTTACCCTCTCAGAGAAATGAGTGATAAGGTAAGGAAATGCCAAGCTAGGCATATGGTGTTGACATCGAAAGGTAGGATCTTTTTCATCAGATACAGGAGCACTGCTGGACCTAGAGTTACGTTGTGCCTGTGATGAGATGGGAACAACGAATAGCTGAAAAACATGTGCCGAAAGGCACTCTTAAAGTCAAGCTGGCTCTGCACAAACATATTGGACGTGTTCCAGATGGCATGCTCTGTGTCCTGCAAGACATTGGCTAGAAACTAGGTGTATAGCGGGTACATTCCCTTAGGTTCATAGCCATCGACCGACTAAGGGTAGCTCCTCGTTTCCAGCCACTCATTGATGTCGAGGGCGTTGAAACTCATGTTCTTTCCACGGACCTTGACTGATCCTCCTGCTAGGAACTCTTGCCAAGACATTGCGGCATAGAATTACTGCACTATTGTGATGTTGCACTGGTTCCAGATGGTGCAATAAGTTCTCCATCCAAGGTGGTCCACATCCTCGACAAAACTGGTACCCACCAAATCTTTAAAACTCAGCCATCTCTGTATCACAATACACCTTCTCTTGTTCGACCTTAGCCTCTTTGCAAACTCTGGGCTCGGCTCAGCTGATCTGAGCATCGGATCTTTCCCTTTCCTTCACTTTGCTTTGGCAAGATCTTCCACTAGGGGAGGAAGCCTTCTTCCTCTTGTCATTCCTGAACACAAATAGACTTTAAAACAAGTTAGAGCGTACAAAACTCTTGCATATATGCATATAATCAAGGTAAATGGCCAAACAAAGTATTTAACCCTTTTTAAGACAAATCTTGTTATCATTATAAGTCACATTGCTCTTATCCAATAAATTAGAATTTAAAGAATCACAATTGGTACGTATAGCCAACATATTTTGTCTTAGCATTTAACAAAATTGAACCACGACAAGTTCTAATACCCTATATTAATATTCAACCATTTCCCACTTTTACATAATCAAACTCATTCACAACATACCAACATGCTTAATTGAATTTTCATTCAAACAATCTCAAACATGGCATATATTGTTCTATGAGTGAATCATAAGCGCACATACATAATGTCGTATTTGAGCACAAATTTCACTTCAAATATCTCTCCAAAATTTCAAAATTGGAAAATTGCTTCACTCCAAAACATAATTTAATGCTAACCCAGCCTCATTTGATTGCAAATAACATTAATCAAACATTAAATACAACATGCAAACATGAAATGGAATCATAGCATCAAGAAATCCCCAAAGTTTTGAAAATTCCCAATTAGAAACTCGAAATTTATAATCAAACATCAATTCATAGGGAAAATTACGCAAATGTCAATCAAACATTATCAATTATTTGTTTCTATCATCAATAAACAAAACCCTCTTCATTTAATCAACAATCAAAAACCCTAACCCTAACCAAATGAATTCGGCCAATAGAGAAAGAGAGATGCAGATTTTTAACAAATTGAAATTTAAATAGGAGTTAGATTGATAACTCGTACCTGTTTGATACATTGTTGGAGTGAAAACAAGTGAAATTAGAGAGTCATTTGAGAGAAAAGGTGAAAAGGTGAGTAGAAAACAAAGGGGAAAAAGTTTAGGGTTTCTGGAAACAGTGTCGTTTCAGCTTTATACTCTTGAAATCCCGTGAAATCTGCGACTTGATTTGCAGTTCATGTCGTAGATTTTGGTCTCAGAAATTAGGGTTTATAACTTGGGCAACACTGCAAGATAGAATATGTGAATTCTACCTCGCAGATCTGACATCGCAGATTTGCTCCACAAGAGTCTGCGACTTGAGAATGACAACTCTACGAGATCTAACTCGCAGTATGTACTTCACAGATTTGGTCCAGAAGAGACTGCGAGTTCAAGTTGAAAAATCTGCGAGATATAACTCGTAGAACTTGTTCGCATATGAGCTTCAGAGGAGACTGGGAGTTGATATTTGATAAATTTGCGAGATCTAACTTGTAGAACTAGCTATCATAGGCTATTTTTTCCCTTAAAGGCTTTGAAACTCTAAGACTGGTTTTTCTTGCTACCACACAATGTTTTGGAAATGATTTTATCAAGTATTTCTTCCTCAAACATGCAATTTTAGTAACCTAGTTTGCCATGAAGTTTGAACCCCCGATCCTACCTCATTTAAGGCCTTTGTCAAAAGACACCAACCACTAAGGCCTAATTCGAGATAAATAAGGTGCTCTAAACTTTTAGAAAATAAACTATGAACTAAACTAAACAAATTTGTAAAATAGAAAAAGTTCAAAATTTGGTAAGCTAATATTAGCACCCCATCACAAAATTTTGCTTCCTTTCGAAGCTTAGTGACCTTCACATTCAAACGAAAACTCATCACAACGTTCACACACTCAAACACCACCAAAGATGGGTGGTTTCAACATAAAAAAAAAAAAAAAAAACCAATTCCCTCCTTCACCCAAAGAGGCCATTTCATTTTGATTCCTATTAGCTTGTTCTTTTCCACCATATAGATTGAACATGGGTCGTGTTAGCCTTTGGTTTAACATTAGAAATGCTTTTCCTAAGGCCCACACTGTTAATTTCATTCTTTGTATTCAACTTGGCACAAGAAAGTCTGTGTAACCTTTCTTGTGTGGCAATAAAAACAGTTAGGAACTAAGCTAGGAATTGAATTCAAGACCATGTCGATCTGTGTTTTACCATCTATCTCAGTGCTATTAATCTCTATTGTGTTGACATATTTTATGACATGCATCACATGATCTTTAACGGCATGTCCATGTTTCTGTCTAAGATTCATAAAAGCCACTACAGCTTCTCTCTTAGCATTCCTAGATCTCACAGCAACATCTCTCTAAGAGATGGCATAATTTCAGCAGCAGTACTAGTCCTTTCATGCTGTTGTTGCAACACGTCGTTCATGGTAGCCAAAATATAGCACTTGGCCATTTCATTGTTTCTTTGCCACTTACTATATGCTTCCATCTCTACATCAGTAGAGTTTTCATTAAGAGCAGAGGGCATGGAGTGTCTAACACCCAAGTGAGTTCATTGACTTGTAGCATAATGCCAATCTTACGTTTTCATTGCGCGTAGTTATTTCCATTTAAATAGTTATCTTTGAGGATGTTAAATAGGGATGACTTAGTCATTTTGCTGAAAACAAATAAACTACATTCATAACTTTCTTTAGAATAATAAATTTATCTTGAATACATACAACAATTTATGATAATTATTATTCAACAGTGATCTAACTCAATAAACAACATGCACCCTAGGGGAGTACACATTTTGTTTATTAGTTGAAAATTTCATATATCCTTTTTATAAATTCTCGTCAGTAACAACACATCCGGCAGTTCCAAAGAAAGGGAGGTGGGACACGACAGTCCACTCAAGAACCAAGCATTTCCTTGCCAGAACTATCCTTGACATGTACGTTTCCAACTTTGCATTTATTTATTGGTTTTGAAATCTTTTATTATTAATATGTCTTGAATATCTGATATTCATTATTAATTATCATCGAAAATTTAGCCTTATGGATTTTTTTAACAAAAACTCTAGTGAGGATATTAATAAATCCATATTGAGTTTATAACCAAACGTTTCAACCCTCAATTTTCTATCACGAGAATTATTTCCTAGGGTAATATAATCTTGATCAAGTCAATGTCTAGTCTATCGCTTTATGAGATCTTCTAAGATTCCATTCATATGTTCTCCTAAGGGAGTATCAATGAAACATCTTATTTGATTAACTTTGGAGGCCATATGTATATTATACCTTCTCCCACTCAATTTTTGGCGTTTGTGGATTTACACTCAAATGATTTACCAA
Source organism: Dipteronia sinensis (assembly GCA_033220585.1). Taxonomy (NCBI): domain Eukaryota; kingdom Viridiplantae; phylum Streptophyta; class Magnoliopsida; order Sapindales; family Sapindaceae; genus Dipteronia; species Dipteronia sinensis. The sequence goes on from CM065638.1 coordinate 39,931,367, forward strand.
GTTTTCTATATGCCTTTAGAAACCTAAACCATTTGATGCATGTCACGACATAGAAGAGATACGAGTGGCATTCACTATTCTATATGACATGTTATTTTACGTATAACATTCATATAATCAATGATCGTGCCAAAATTGTACTATATTTTGGCCCTCATTTCTATGCTCTTTCTCTCGTTTTCGTGTGTATTTGTGTGTATAGTAGGCTTTTTTATAGTGATTGCAAGCATTCAATAATTCAGGTGTTGAAGATGAAAGCGAGAATTTCAGGGGCGAATCAGGCAAAAAAAAATAAGGAAGAAGGTCTAGTGCGTGGGTCCCATCGTAGGTCCATCTCGCTCACAATTCGTTAGACTTTTCCAAGGGAAAATGCGGGGGTATTGTGCGGGTAACCTTACCCGTGCACTTCCAAGTTTTCCAGATAGTTTGTTAGTCTACACCAGAAGCCAAAACTTCTCCAAATGGCCAAAAGTACCTAGATCGCGGGTACTGTATGGGTCTCTACCCATACACTACCCGCACAAACACCATGAACTAGAGAGCAGATTGGATGTGAACGGGTCAACTACGTGGGTACCAACAAAGGCTCCATTGGATCAGGCCCAGATTTGCTGATATCATCCAAATTAGACCTAGGAATATCCTCCCACACGCCCACACAGTCTTCTACATCACTTTTTCCTCATTTAGATCTAGGAATATCCTCCCACCAAATCCAAACTCATTTCCTATCAATTCCTTCATCAAATCAATCCTCACATCACCCATTCAACCTCCATTTCACCAAATCCTAATTACCCACTCAAAGGGCTTTGATTTTACAAACTTTGGAGAAAAAGAGGACTTGAAGAGAGAGAAATCTCAGAACTCCAATGGGTTCACTCTTCACTCTTGTTTTCTTTATTTTCCTTTGTATTCCTTTTATGAGTAACTAAACCCATATTGTGAGTTGATGTAACAATCCATGGATTGTGGGCTTTCCACCATATTGTTGATTTGATTTATATAGTTTCATTTATTGTGCTTAATTGAGTTTGATTTTCCTCTTGAATTAATTAGGCACACCAACTCTTGATTCTTGTTGGTTATTGAAATTATTTGAGTAATTGAATTATAATTGAAATTCTTTGTGGATTAAGTTAGCACTCCAACTCTTGATTCACTTAGAGGTTGAACTTGAGCTTTAAATGCATTTGATATTCTTCTTGGATTGGGTACGCACCCCAACTCTTAATTCATGTTAGATATTAAATTGTGATGTCTTTGTGGGTTAAGTAGGCACTCCAACTCTTAGCCCATAATAGAAGTCAATTAATGATTTTTAACCATAACACTAATTTAAAAAAAATGGATTGACCTAAGGGGAAAAAGCATATAAGCGATCATATGATTTTTAACCATTGACACTAATTTTATTTTTTTAAAAAAAGTGGACTGACATAAGGGGAAAAAATATCACAAGTGATCATATGCTAATTCTTGTTTGTCATTGAACTTATTTAAGTAATTGAACTATAATTGAAATTCTTTGGATTAAGTAGGCACTCCAACTCTTGATTCACTTAGAGGTTGAATTTAAGCTTTAAATGCATTTGATATTCTTCTTGGATTGAGTAGGCACTCCAACTCTCAATTCATATCAGATATTAAATTGTGATGTCTTTGTGGGTATAGTAGGCACTCCAACTCTTAGCCCATATTAGATGTTAATTAATGATTTTTAACCATCGACACTAATTTTAAAAAAATGGACTGACCTAAGGGGAAAAACATTACAAGCGATCATATGATTTTTAACCATCGACAGTAATTTTTTTTATAAGAAAAATGGACTAACCTAAGGGGAAAAAGCATCACAAGTGATCATATACTGATTCTTGTTGGTTATTGAACTTATTTGAGTATTGAACTATAATTGAAATTCTTTGTAGATTAAGTAGGCACTCCAATTCTTGATTCACTTAGAGGTTGAATTTGAGCTTTAAATGCATTTGATATTCTTCTTGGATTGGGTAGACACTCCAACTCTCAATTCATGTTAGTTATTAAATTGTGATGACTTTGTGGGTTGAGTAGGCGCTCCAACTCTTAGCCCATATTAGATGTCAATTAATGATTTTTAACCATCGACACTAAAGGTGATTTTTAACTAGCTCACTTGAATGGAAGGGATGGATTGTGAGCACTCCAATCCTAGCCATCCCGGCTAAATAATCTACCTAGGCTCATGAGACTCTTCTCATCTCTCAATTCAGAACTCCAATGGTTGCGTTGTGGATGAGGATAGAGTGGTTTTACAACAACACTCAAAGCTAGATTGGCCCTAAATAAATCAAATTGGCTCATAAGAAAACGGATTGGCCACCATTCATGTATGAATTGCATTGACTCCCATATTCCATATCATATCTTATCACTTCGCATTCTCAATATCTTAGTTTAATTATAGCTTTAGTTTTAACTGTCGTTTACATCTTAGTGTTAATTTTATTAATCACAACATTTACATTTATTTTTCATTGCATTACTAGTACTAGAGTGTAGTTTGATCATTGCTATCCATCGATCCCTGTGGATGATACCTCACTTGCCACTATACTCTTTTTGAAAGCATTGTGAGCACATTTGAGGTTTTTATAAATTCTTTTTGCCATATACAAACTACATGTGTCAAAAATGGCACCGTTGCCGAGGATCGACGTGTTTACTAATGATTAGATTTTGCTTTAGTTTTAGTTTCTTTATTGCTTTGTTCTTTTTAGTTTCTTTTATTTCATTTTTGGTTTTTGTGTTTTTGAATTTTCAGGTTCATATTTCCAATAAACGATAATATTAACCGTATTAGAAGATTGATCAGACAATTTGAAGAGAATCAACTAGAAGAAGATAGGGCAGAAGGAGTGCCACCTGAGGTACAAGAGCAAGTAGCTCAAGATGAGGTAGATTTGGGACTTACCATTGGAGAGTATACTCTTCGGTCCATAGGGGATCAACCTATAGCGATTGTTTTGGATGATGTTGCTCAACAGTATGAACTAAAGGGAATGCACATCAACCAACTTTCATCCTTCTATGGTCTGCTTTCAGAGGACTGCTTGCAATTTATGAAGGAGTACAATGCGGTCCTGAAGACATTCCGTATAGTGGCCCGAAACACAGTACTCACCAGGGAGCAGTTGCATATGGGGTGTTTCCAATACCGTCTTAAAGAGTTTTCCAAACAGTGGTACATGGCTATAAGAGCTGATTCACTCACCACCTGGGCCCAAGTCTGCAAAACATTTGACAACAGGTTTTTTTCCAGTAGCAAAGGCTAAAGAGTTGAGAGTGGAGATAGTCACTTTTACAAAAGAAGAATGAGAGCCCCTACATTGGGCATGAGAGAGGTTGTAGATATTGCTTGCACAGATTCCGCCCCACACTTATCCAGATGAGCTGAAGGTCACATCATTCTACAGTGGTCTTACCTCTACCACTCAGATGTTGGTTGACAATGCATGTTGAGGGACCATTGCAGATAAGAGAGTTGCAAAGGCGTACGAGATACTTAAGAAGCTAGTTCAAAACTTACAGCAAAGGACCTCAAGCACAAGGAAAGGTGGAAGATTGTAGATAGATAGAGGCACAGGGATGGCTATAGAGATGTCAAGGATGGCAAAAGAGTTGAAGCCAATGAAAGAATTTATGAAGTCAATGATCAAGCCTAGTGCCAATGCAAGCCAGGTGACAATAGAAACCATGAGTGGAGGAGAAGGAAATTTAAGGCAACAGGAAGAAACACAGGTCCTATAAGGATTCTAGAGATAGAGAAATAACCCCTTCTTGAACTTCTACAACCCAGGGTGGAGGAATCACCTAAATTTCTCCTGGTCAAACAACAACAATAGTTCCAACAACAACCAAGGATACAATAGAAATTTCAACCAGGTTAGTGGAAGCAACATCCAGTGGGGAAACAACAACAATAACCCATTAGGCAACTTCAACACTCAATCGAACTCATATCAGCAAAGGACTAAGACATTAGAGGAAGAGAAGCGAGAGTTCATCCAAACCGCTCAGTAGGCTACACAGGTCATCATGAACTCTTAGAGATATACTAAGCAGGTGTTGAACAACTATATATAGTCAAATGATCAGAGGTCCAATGGCATGGATGCTTTAATTAGGAAGCTTGAGACACAGTTGACTTAGATCACTAATGCTTTTCACAAGCAAGACAAAGGGAAGTCTCCAAGCAACAATGAACATACCAAGGTGATTGAGGTTGTCCATGATGAGTGTGAGAAGTTGGAAGAAGAAGAAGCTACACCATATGTAGTGAATGTGTTTGAAGAAGTAAAGAATGAGAACAAGCAGAACCTGGAAGAGTTAGTGGAGCATACATAGGGAAGGGAGCAGATGGTGAGGGAGAGTGTTCCCCTCAAGTTAGAGTATCCCGGTAGCTTTATTTTCACCATCACAATAGGAGATTCACGAAGAATATGAGCAGTGCTTGATATACATGCGAGCATCAACATGATGCCTCTCAAGTTGTGCCAATAGTTGAAGAATGACTCTATCAAGCCAACCAAGATGACTCTAAGGATGAAAGATAACTCTCCAAAGGTTCTGCATGGTGTAGTTGACAATATTTGCTTGAATGTGAATGGACTTAAAATCCCAATGGACTTTGTTGTATTGGATGTTAAAGAGGAGTCATCCTATGAGAAAGATTGGAAGCTACTCCTAGGTAGATCGTTTATGGCCACAACCGGCATGGTTGTGGATGTGGTTTCAAGGAGGTTATCTTTCAGCTGTGGTGGAAAGAATGTAGAATTTTATGTCCACCCGCAGAAAGAGAGTGAGAAGAGGTTGCTTTGTGTTGGAAGTACCTAAAGGAAGATGAAATTCCCTAGTCACTTATAGTGTAAAATATACCTGGAGGGGGGGGGGGGAAGGGGTGAATAGGTATAGGCTAAAATTCTAGCACTTTGTCAACAACACAAACAATTTAATCACACTTAGAAATTCTTACAATTTAACAAGTCAATATGAAAACAATTAAGCAAGGAATAAAGCAATACAAATCAAAGTAAGAAAATGAATTAAAAAGATAAAATCAACACAAGATATTTTTACGTGGTAAAACCTCAAAATGAGGAAACATCCACGGGTTAATACCACAACCACCGACAAACTATAATCCATTATGTCGAATAGGAGATACACTCAAAAGCAATCAACATATGATATACTCTCCAAGCTATCAACTCATACTCTACCCTCGGGCCTAGTGAATTACTTTGCCTACTTCCTATCCAAGATGTGACTATCACTCATCTAGGAAGCAACTTCCTATCCATGGTACTTTTGCCTCTAGGAAGATTCCTTGCTTGCCTATCCGGATCCTCCCGATCCTAGACAAGACTCCTTGCTTAGCTATCCGGATCAATATCCTAGCCAAGTCTCCTTGCTCAAGTTAAAGCTTCACTCACTTTAACAAGAGACTTCATCATTTACAAGGCAATGATCAAAGGGAAGTGCACACATGCAATCATGATGCAATAATCACAAGCAAATAGAGCAATTAGATCAAACAAACTCTACGAACATACAATTAGAAAACTAGATTAAGCTATCAAAGATCAGTCACAAATATATCTAGAAATCTAAGCATGTTTATCAAACAAGAACTAGATTAGAATAATGGAAATAACAATCAAAAATATCCTAGTTCTTAGAAAATGTAACTGGATCTAGAAATCAACAATCAAGCTTAAGAACACAAAATATTTCTAGAATCAAGTTTAGCTAAAATATATTCAATTAAAAATCACATAAGCTAAACTTGAAAATCACTCAAACAAACCAAAAAGTTGAATCAAAATAATTCTAGACATTTTTCTTAATCAAATAAGAACATTCATGAAGATTATCATAAAAGAAAAATGAAAAGAGAAAGATTCACTTACAAATGATGAACTCACGAACTGAAATCAGAACACTGTGAAATATTAAAGATATAATTTGACTCTAAAAATGCTTGTGATTTTTGCCTCTCTTGAAGATCAACAATTTTGGCTTTTGAATCACTTAAATCGGAGTTGAATTGAGAGAGATATCACCAAAACAAAAATAAAAAACACTTTGAAAAATGAGAGGGAAAACATATTTAAAGGGAGGGAGGATGACATGGAGAGAAGGTGATCTCGGGTGGAAAAGGCCACCATGCCACCTCACTACCCTGAGAAGGCACGTGGGCATCTCGGGGGCAGGAGGCTCTCCTCCCTGACATGCTCACACTCCTCCTCGGGGAGGGGTGGCTTGATGGCCTTTGGCCATCTTCACTCCTCTTCGCGCTCCATTCGCTTTCTTCGACCGTTCTGCGGCCTCAAAACTCCAAATTCTAATCTGTTTGAGGATTACAAACCATAAATCCCTCACACATATGGAAAACTACAAAACTTTGACCAGAAATTAAAAGTTTGACTCGATACACGAAAACAAAGACAATGCACGGTACGTGACTGGAAAGTTTCATAACTTTTTACTCATAACTTGAAAACTAAAGAATGAGTAACAGAAATGACTGGAACTCAAAGAGGAATAAAATAAGATCAAAACCAAGTCCAAAGTATATAAAACAAAAACAAACGAACACAAGAACACACAAGTATGCCATTTCATAGAGATAGTCCTAGAACATGCAATTTTACAAAAGCTGTCAAATTGAATCTAATGTATGTGCATACTTCAACAAGTGTGTGAATGTGTTATACCAATTAAGTGCAATGATGTAGGGACACAAATGAATGTAATGTGTGTGTATGTGTGCTTACGCCTTGCAAGAGGAAGAAGAATCTTGATACCTTAGCATTCGATTAAGCACCAATCCTCTTGAAGACGAACTTTGCATGAGAAGTTGTTTTTACATATGAACCACAAACCATCTAAGCAACTAAACATTACAAAGAAAGAGAGTTATGTCATGGAATCAAGCCAATAAAAATCTAAAAACTAATAGAACAAAGAAGAAGAATCGGGTATGTGACCTTGTGAAGGCTTTTGAAACGGCTTCGGAGATGGAAGAAGGGAAACAAGATTGCCTACAAGAACAAGAGGCCATGAAGTTTGAAGACAAGGTTCTTGATAGACACATGCTCGAGAAAGTTGACGAAGTTGAAAAAGAAAACAAAAAACTACTGCTTTAAGTGAAGCTACTCAAGGCCGAGAATGTGATGCTTAAGAAGAAAGTCCAAGAATTCACCACTATCAACACGGAATTGGGTGAGCAACTCAAGAACCTTGAAGTAGAAAAGGATTCAGCATTGAATGAGTTGGAAGACCTTGTAAGGCTATCGAAAGAATTTGAAGCGGAAACAGCTCGCAAGTCAAGGAAGATGTTAATGGAAGTCGAACGGAAGACCAATTCCTTGGAAGAGGTCAAGAAAGCATTGAGTAGGAAGGAAGAGGCGCTCAAAATAGCAAAAGTTAAAGAGTGAGACTATATTGTTCAATTGGACAAAGTGGAGAAGGTAGCCAAGACACTTCAAGTGAGGCAATGCCAAAGGCTCAAGTCCAATCAACAAGAGGGAGTCACTCTTACTTTTCTCCTACATGCTATTTTTGTTCAAGAAAAGGGCACATTCAAGCCCATTGCTATATATTTCATACGTTTAGGAAGACACAATGGTCTAGGTCTAGGAAGCACCCATCTAAAATCAAGAAAATTTGGGTGAGGAAAGACATAGTGAGGGAAGCTTGCATGGATAGGAAGTTAGAGTCACAAGTACCAATTTGGGTAGTTAAGAGGGGTACATTTCCAAATCTAACCAAACCACCCTTAGCTGACTCTAGTTCCTCTAAAGCTGCATTACATTTAATATTTTTGATGCATGATTGGATTGCAAAACTCATTTTCTCTTTTTGACTAAGTTGTTGCCCATTTATGTTGATTGATTTGTGCATGTTAATGCTTGGGTAGATCTAGGTTTTAGAGAAAATCTATTGTGGAATCTATTTGTGAAGTTGTTTTATGATTTTCCAGTTTGTGTTTTGTTGATAATAAAGTAATAAGGCAGATATAGTTGATTGATGTGTGGATTTTTATGCATATCAAAGGCAGTCAAGTTCAAGAGATGCAGAGGATCGGGTCTAACTGAGTGGGTGCACACCCGCACACTACCGTGAAGTTCAAGTATTGTGCTCTCGAGTTTCAATTGGCGGGTGCATTGTGCAGGTACATTGCATGTGTAGACCCGCGAACTGGGAAGAAAAACTAATGAAAAAGTGCATGTGTGCGGGTCCATACCCACACACATCGAGAAATTCTACCTGTGCAGTGGGGACACTATATATACACGTGTTCGTGGTAAGGTTCCACCACTAACATACTCAAACCAAAAAAGAAAATTATCTTTCCTTCTCAAGGAAGTTCTTTCTTCTTCTCCACGTAAAGGCCTTAATTCATTGAAATGGTATGTTTTTCTCCTCCATTCTTCTTCAAATTCATATTTGAATGATGTATACTCCTTCTCTCTCTTTGGTTTGGCATAGAATGAAGAGGTATGAATTGTATGATTAAACTCACGAACTCTTCCTCTCTTTTTGGTATATTTTCATGTTTGGATGATGGGCTTCACAGATTGTTCCATGTTGAACTGATTAGAATTAATTTTGAAAGTCAATTGTTCACATGTGTGCCTAAATTAGAAACTTAGGGTTTCTTGGAATTGAAGTGCATTGTCCATGATTTTGATTCTTTAGAATGTGCTTATTGAATATATGAACTGTTCTATGTGCCATGTACTAATTGCAATGTAATTGACGAACCATATGCTTGGCACGTAGTGATAGATGTGCATTCTTGGCATGTTCGCAAGTACTGTGCGGGTAAGGTTACCCGCGCACCACCCGCGAACTGGGTAGTGTAGGCATGATCATGTACTGCTTGAACTGTTTACTTTACGTGCTTATACATGCTTCAACTTGGTTGTAATTTATGCCTAAAATACTGTAAGTTCTTGTGCAAATGACAGAAAGAACCAAGCATGTGGCGAAGAAAATAGGCTAAGGCTCGGGCAAGAAGAGCAAGAAGGCAGACAAGGCACCATAACTACCCAAGTGCAACTTGAATGCAGACTTCAGGAACCGTTTTGAGTACTTTAGACAACGGGGCATAGTGATGGAATAGTGACAGAATCACGTCGGAACAGGTATCGCCGATAGGATTCGCGAAACGGAGGAGACATTTTTCCTCCTCCACCGCCAGAGGAGGACTTGCTTCCTCCGTCGACTTCGATGTCACTGGCCGTCCTCCGGCATCCATCGTCGGTAGTGGCCACCACCAGCGAGCAATGGCCACCACTGTACATTCTTTTAATTTTTTAGTTTTTAGTTTTTATTTTTTTCAGTTTTCTTAAATATTATTAATTCAGAAAATTATCACTATTAAATAAGAGGGTATTATTGTTTTTCTATTGAGAGAAAAATTCAATTTCGTCCCTCCAGTTTACTATATTATCCTTTATGGTCCCTCTAGTTTCAGTATTGGCTCGTTAAGTCATTCTGTTACTATTTTCGTTAAAATTAGGGTTTCTGAAATGACTCGAAGGTAAAATGACCTTGCTGCCCCTTAGAGTGTGACTTTTGGCAAAAATACTATTTTACCCTTCTAACAAAAATTTAAAATTTTAAATGGATTTGATTAGATGTCCATTAAATTAAAAAAAAATTTAAAATATATTTGGTGGAGATCCATATCATCTATCTCATGAGATGGACGGTAGAGATCCACCAAATTTTAAAAAAATTAATTTCAAAAATGGATTTCGTGGAAATCTAGACTGGATGTCCACCAAATTAAAAAAAAAATTAATTAAATTCGAACCAAAACCAACACCCAACGCCAGACTTCATCAAAATTCATCCACAAACACAACAAATCCATCCAATTCAACATCATCATAATCAATCTCAAACAACAACACCAATCTCAAATGCACCACACCAGAAAACCAAAAACCCATCTTAAAAGAAAAAAAAAATTCTAAAACACAAATCAAACCGAAAAAATAAAAAAAGTCAAACCTATAAACATACTAGAAGTGATTCTCGGAACCTAAAAAAAAGTTAAAACCACCGGTTATAATCAAATTATCACCAAACCTATCCAAGCATCCCTTCTCTCTCTCTCTCTCTCTCTCTCTCTCTCTAAAAATCACACAAACATCAACCTCTCAAACACTAGTACACCACCATCGAAGAAAAAAATCGAACTTGAATTCTTTTTTCACAATCAAACACCAAACCCAATACGAATCAAAGCCACACAAATCAGATCGTGTTCACGAGTGAGGGTTTAGAGAGAGAGAGAGAGAGAGGGATTGTATGGGTTTGGTGAAGAGATTCAGAGAGAGAGAGAGAAAGGACGATCTGGTGATGATGAATTCCAGATCGTGTTCTTGCCCATATTCGATGGTTTAGGGTGGTGTTAGGTTGTGTTCTTGCCCAGATCCAGCGGTTTAGGGTTGTGCTAGGGTTTTGTTTGAATGGTGGTTTTGATTGTATGGGTTTGGCGAAGTGATTCAGGGAGAGTGAAGAGAAGTAAGAGGGTGGCGGCGATGGTTAGAGGGCGGTGGCTAGGGTTTGATGATGAAGATGAAAAGATGTGTGAGTAGTGGGTTGATGGTGGTGGTAGTATGAGATAAAGTTTCGTTAAATTAATTTTTATTTATTTATTATTTAATTATTAAAAACAAATTTTTATTACTATTCAATTATTAATATATCAAGTTGTTGTTTTGCCCTTCGTTAAAAAATATTCTGGAAGCACACAATGCAACTTTACCATTTTACCCTCGCATCATTGACGAAATTTTCGAAAACCCTAACAAAATTTGACGGTAGGGACTAAACTAATGATTATTAGTAAACATTTGGACCTGTCAAGAAATACTGGAACTAGAGGTACCAGTTTGGCTAATAGATCAAACCAGAGGGACAAAAATGAATTTCTCCCTTATACTAAAATAGTAGGGGTATTATAGACATTCCAATGATAAGAAGTCAGCTTATCTAATAATTAGCTTTGAAAAGCAACCCCCAACCAACTTCTCCAAAGCTGATTGTTAGAGAAGTAAATTATAAAATAAGCTGCTTTTGGGAAGTTTCCCAAACACCTATTTGCTCAAAACTTGAGAAATAAGTGATTATTTCTTAAGCATATACAATTCCAAACATAGCCTAACAGAGAATTCAATTTTTAATGGAAAACTAAAAATAAATTAAAGTGAATTCAATTCGTTAATGTAATAAAAAGTGTATTTTGGACAATAAAATAAAAAAGTAGGGATGAAACTACGTTGGTTTTTAATAATGGATCTAGATTCTCTTCTCACCTTAATTGTCCTCACTTGTCCTCACCTCAATAATCTAGTGCCATGTGTCTAATATTATTTATCTTAATATTTATGTATTTACTCTACCAAAAGATAGAATTAATCGTAATACTTTAACAAAAAAAATATACAATTAAGCAAGACCATTGATTTAGGTGAGGACAATGTGAGGTGAGGAGAGGATCAAAATCCATTAATAATAACCCTATATTTATTTTACAAACTAACTTTAGCAATCTCTAATGTGATATTAATAATTTCATTGTTTCCCCAAAAAGAAAAGAACATGATAAGGTTGGCTCGGTGGTATGTCATTCACGCATACACCACGAGGCTGTGTGTTCGAATCTCTCCCTCTACCCTAAGAACCCCAAATTTTTGTAAAATTTCACTTTGGTCCCTAGGTTTTCAAGAAAATTCACTTTTTTACTTGAGTTTGATATATTAGCTTCTTTAGGTTCTCAGCTTTTTAGAAATACATCAAAATGGTCCCTCTAACCAAAAAGTTAACAGTCAATGTTTACAAATCTGTTGAAATGACTATTTTGCCCATGAATTTAAATTTTAGTCTGAAAAGATTGTTTAGTCCCACTTACTATTTACATATTTATAATTTGACCATGGTTAAAAAGACTTATATGGCCTTGTAAATATTTCAATATAACGAAATTACTCTTTCATTAATTTTTTTTTTGATAAATTGGACTGATCTAGAGGGAAAAAGCATCACAAGCGATCATATGCTGAAAAACCTCTAGGCAGTTTCCGTCCAGATAATAAAAAGAATAAAATGAAAAGTAAAAAAAACCAGAAAAGCACAAAAACCAAGGGAAACAATCCTAACAAAAACATTGGCACGCAGGCCATAAAAAACAAAAACAGAAAACATCAAGAAAAACGAAAAGACTCCCGACCTATGCAATCATTGCCAACCAGCAAAGAGCAGAAAGGCGAGGCATATGCCCACCACGAATCAACCGCCAACCCCAAAGCATGCTTAGAAAGAGCGTCAGCAACCTGATTCCCCTCCCTAAAGATATGAGAAACCTGAAACTCAATTTTTGATATCTGATTGATACAGCGTTGCCGAGCCTGCAGAATCCGCCAAGGAACCTACTCGGAGCGAGAGGCAAGCAGTTGAACCACACTCAAGCCAGATCTGATGCCACATATTCTGCATCAAACATAAACACCTGACCAAGAGGAACAGCAAAACAACCCTTCACAAAAGCTTTACAATTACAGAAGACACCCCCACACCCCCCGACACCTAGAGAACTCAAAGGGGCACCATTAGTATTAACTTTGATCCAACCAGGAGCCGGAGGTGACCAAATCACACTCTTGATAATCGGGGCCCTAGCTGGATGACCACGGAGATCAAACCGACGAAGAATCAAAATATCATCTACATAATTACGCATACACCCAATCTCTAACCGGTTTGCGTCAGACATCGCACGCCAAACCAAAGACAAAGCAGATCTAAACTCTATAGCCTTACTCTCTAAAATCCACTAGTTACGGGCAATCCACACACTCCAAACCATGACATGAATAACAGTCTTCCATAAAACCCACACCTGATCATTAAACGAAACTGACATGGCCTAGGAGAAGAACGAACTCCACGAATCAGTAGAAATACGCAGCTAAAAAGCTGAAAAAACCGCCTCCCAAAGGGCAGCCGCTAGAAGGCACCGAAGGAAAAGATGATCAGACGACTCACTGCTAACCCTATAAACATTGCACCGGGAAGCTAAGTGAAACCCAGCCTTACACAAGCGATCCTCTGTGGGAAGCCGATTCAACAAAAGACGCCATGTCAAAGCTGACCGTGAAGGAGGGATAAAACGGCACCAGACATCCCTCCACCAAGAGACATGCAGAGAATCGTGAATCATATAGAAATAAGCCGACTTGTAAGAAACCTACACATCTCGAGAATGAGCCCACACCAAAGAATTTGCAACTGGAGAGATAGCAATCCTATCGATTCGAAAACAGAGATCTGGAAAACGGGCTATTAAACTATCGTCAAGAACCCACCTACCCTCATGGATAAAATCTAAAACTCGTGCCCTGAGAAGGCTAGCCAATTAATCAGGAATCCCCAGAAACTCAAGAATGGGAACCCCCAACCAATTGTTAGGCCAAAAATATCGCTGAGAATTCTCACCAATGAGCCAAATGCCCTCTTTAAGAAGATCTGAATAATGAGAACCAAAAGAAGGTCAAATCGACTAACGGACATATCCCTTATGAGATTTCCGAAGCTGCGTGAGATACCACTCCCTTAGAAATGAAAAAGCAAAACTCTTAGAGGTCATAAACTTCCAGGTGAGCTTCTTTAAAAGAGAATCATTCAGTAACCCAAGATCCTTCAAACCAAGACCACCTTAAGAGTAAGGCTTACAACAACGATCCCAAGCAACCCGAATCAGTTTAGTCTTCTCACAAAAACTTGTCCACGAAATATTTCTCAACGTGCGATGAACCAACCGCAGCAAAGAAGAAGGCCATTTGTAAATCATGAAATAATGCACAAATGAGCCCGTAAGGACCGACTTGATCAGAGTAGAGCAATCGGCCAAAGAAAGAGCTTTCCCCTTCCAGTTAGCAAACTTAGACAGGATTTTATCTACGATAGGCTATAACACGGACTTCTTGGGCTTTCCCAGAAATAACGGGACCCCCAAGTAAGAGAAAGGCAACTGATCAATTTGCATACCAACCAAGGACTGCAATCTACCAATCCGGGACGGGGAAACAGAAGATCCTAAAATAGATAGAAGACTTTCCCCAATTAACCAGCTGACCTAAAATGTTACCATAAACCTCAAAAGCACTCACGATATTCTTCAGATTCCGAACTGTGACTCTGCGAAAAATCATAACATCATCTGCATAAAGCAAATGAGTAGGAGCATAAAATCCCCTCATAGCAGAAATAGGCAATAACTGAGAGAAATCCACCATCCTCAACAGAAGCCTACTAAGGAAATCCTCCGCAATACCAAACAAGAGAGGGGAAAGAGGGTCACCCTGACGAACCCCTCTAGAACAATAAAATTAACCCTCAGGGGATCCAATGATCAACACCGAAAGCCTCGAAGATCCTAGGATGTTGTCAATCCAAGCCATAAAACTAGAGAAAATCCAAAAGCTTGAAGAACTCTACGAAGAAAAGACCAATCCAGAGTATCGAAAGCTTTGCGGATATCTATCTTCATGGCCAAGTTGCCTCCATAACACTTCTTATGCATCACATTCACACAGTCAGAAGCTAAAGCGATACAGTCCTCAATTTGACGGTCCCAGATGAACCCAAACTGATGAGGAGAGACAATCCTTGCTGCAATCTGAGCTAACCGATCAGCCAAAATTTTGGAAGAGATTTTGAACAAGAAGTTACTAAGCACAATCAGACGAAACTGGTCTATTGAAATCGGATCCTTCAGCTTCTGAAGAAGAACAATGAAACTGGAGTTCAAACCCGGAAAAATAACCCATGTATGGAAAAAGTCCTGAACTGCAAGAACCACGTCATTACCCATCACCTCCCAGCACCGCTGATAGAATCTTCCAGAAAAATAGTCTGGCCCAGGGGCAGAGGCTACATCCATAGCAAAAACCACATCATGGATAAGGGTGGGCACGGTTCATTAAACCGAACCGAACCGAACCGACCTAAACCGAATCGAAATATGGTGTTTGGTTCGGTTTTAAGGTTGAGTTCGGTTCAATTCGATTCGAATTGAATGAACCGCATAGAATATGGTTCGGTTTCGGTTTTGGACCTTCCAAAACCGAACCGAACTATAAATACCAAAACAAAAATACAAATTTTATTATGGATTGTATGTTGGATTATTTATGTATGGTCTTATTTTATTTTAGACTTCTATCATTCTATGTAATGTTTGGACTGAATTTGGTAGAATAGTAACTATTGAGCAAGTACTTATGATTGAATTGGACTACATTTGATTAGTTAAATAGTAATGTGGTCTATTTAGATGTGTTTTGAATGTAAGGGATTGTTAAAAATACATAGCCCAAAGTCAATTGCCTAAAGGCCAAAGGTCTAAATACAAAAATAGGGATGTTAAAGGATACAAAAATTGAAAAAATATGTAAAAAAACCTCAAAGCCCAATAGACCCAAAACCAAATTGAACCGAACCGAACCGAGATAAAGGTGTTCGGTTCAATTCGGTTTTGTGGTCCAATACGGTTCAAACCGATTCAAATTTTCAAAAACCGAAAATATAACGGTTCAATACGGTTTTGGCTAAAACCGAAATGAACCGAACCACGCCCACCCCTAATCATGGATATCGTCCATTGAAGGAATACTAATCAGAAAAGCATTTTCCATATCAGTCACCAAAGAAGGAATCACATCCTCCACCACCGAGAACTCTGTATCAACCCAAGAAGAATCCAAAGAAAAGAGATTCGAATAAAACACGATGATATGATCCATGACAATCAAACAGTCATCCGTAAGCACCCCATTGATCGAGAGAGAAGACAAAGCGTTCATGTACTGCCTACGTTTGATAGAGGCATGAAAAAAAAAGGAATTACGGTCACCATCTTGCAACCACTTCACCCTTGACCGGTCACGATAAAAGCACTCTTGTCTGCGTAACAACACATCAAGCTCATGATGAACACGAGGCTTAGCCAAGAAAAGCTCCTCTGAAAAACCTAGATTAGACATCTAAAGGTGAATAGACTGAAATTCTACTTATTTTCTAGTAATGTTGGAGTTAAGATCCCCGAAAACCTCCCAATTCCAAGTCTTGAGAGCATTCTTCAACCTCTTCAGCTTGTTGATAACCACCTGAGGAGGCTTACCCATAAAACTCCAAATATGACGAACTGAAGCCATAAAATCTGGGTGATCCAACCACATGCTCTGGAATAGGAAAGGTCTAGGACTAACATTCTCAATATCTGAAAACCGAATCACCAATGGACAATGATTCAAAAATCTACGAGGGAGAGCCACACAAGAAATGTCACGCCAATAGGAAATACAACCCTCAGAACCGAAAGCTCTATCTAACATCCTCTCAATTCTAGTACGGGGATAACGACCCCTAGCTCAAGTGAAATGAGCACCCTGAGAGCGAATACCAATCAAATCACAATCCTCAATAACAGACCTGAAATCCTCACAGGAGCTACGAGCTGGAGAACGAAGGCCTAAAGACTCATGAGCTCCCAAAACAGCGTTGAATCACCCAAACCCAACCAAGAGGAAGAAACCAAACTGACTGAACGCACAATATTTTATAAGTCGTGATATGCACTATTCAAACAAATTTATAAGATCCCAAGATGCACTCAAACAGATATAAAACTAGTATGCGGCAAGTATGGGTATCGTTCCTCAGAGATCGAGCGATAGTTATGAGTAAATCAATGCTTTAGTTA
Organism: Dipteronia sinensis; assembly: GCA_033220585.1. Lineage (NCBI taxonomy): Eukaryota > Viridiplantae > Streptophyta > Magnoliopsida > Sapindales > Sapindaceae > Dipteronia > Dipteronia sinensis. Next base: position 39,948,195 of record CM065638.1, read on the forward strand.
CAAATGCTAGAAAATTAAATTGATATGGATTTGGAGAAGAAATAAAACTAAAATGTAAACTAAGCTAAAATGCACTAAAATGAACTATTCTAAAAAGGTATGGATATGTGATATGTAGATTAAGGAATTGATGAATTCAACTAGCAAACAATGGGTAAAGAATGAACTCACAATGATTGCCATTAACTAATGTAATCACCCTAGGATGTATAGGAGTGACTATTTACCACTTGTGAGTGCCCAAACCATCATGTATAGCATTAGCAGAACATCTATCTCATAAGGGACATATCTCTTTGTTAAAAAATTACCAACCCATCATGTATAGGTTGATGCTTAATCTATCACATGCAAACAAGCATAGGATGTATAGTCTTGATTACCCACGAAAGATTAGGATTAGGTGAGATTAATAAATCCGGATATTACTTGGGTCATTTTGATGTTAATATTGCATTTAAGTTTTGGGGGTGGTTTTGATTACTCACATTGTGTATAGGTTTTGTGTGTATAGTTATATTCAGTTTAGGGGTCATCATGTCCCCACTCCATCATTTTTTATTAAAGAAATGCTTGGTGTTGATTTGTGCTTAAATGTCAAAATTGCATGATTGCCTTATTTTATGATTGAGCCATGTTTGAGTCTTTTATTTTGTTGGGCATTGATTGTGCATGATTAGTGCCTAGGTTTTAATTTTTGTGTCTAGTTAGGTGCGCGCCGCTAGGCTGGGCTCTCTTGTCTTCAACATCGAGTACAATGTTGGGTTTTAGTTTTGGGGTGTAGACGCCTTGTTGAGTCATCTTTTTGTTTTTGTTGTATTTTTGGTCCAAATTTTTCAAAATTGTCGCATTGGACAAAATTTTTGAGCTTTAAATAGCTTGTATGTTATGCTTTGAGCGTGTGCTCTTGGCGAGTGTATGTATGCATGTTGAGCTTGTGTAGCTTCTAGTTGTCACTCTAGGGTCTCACTTGCATGTCATGGGCTAGTCCCATCCTTTTTATGCTTAAGTTGAGGGGACTCGGTGCTCGTGCACCTTGTTCTAATAGTGGAGACACATGTGAGTTCACAAACACAAACCTATAAAAAGCGCATTGAGTGTTTCATTGTTCTATTCTTAACATTCTTCTCATCATATGTGTCACATGCCATAGGACATACATCTCATACATATAGTGGATTGCTTGATAGATGCATTTATTCCCTTGATAGACTTATACTGTAAATGATCTTAGGCAATGTGTGCATTTAACTACTTAAAAAGCCTAAACACATTCCTATGTCCCTTATGTGTGCTCCATAGCCAAATTTGAGGCCAAACACTTACCTCTTCTTTTGGAACCACACTAAAACATATAACCATAGACCAAACACAAACCAACCCTTTAATTGCCAATCATATGGGTGGTGTGTGTGTGTTAAGTGGTTGAAAGGTGTAAGCTCTAATGTTGAAATAGCATGTATTTAGGCAATTATGTAAAGTTGTGCAAGAAATGGCTCAAAAATGTAAAAGTGCCAAACATTGCACTTAGAGCCAAAGCGTCAAATTGTTAAATGTTATTGTGCAAAAAGAAAAGAAAGAAAAAGGAAAAAAAAAGCAAAATGAAAAGAAAAGAAAAGAAAACTCAGTGCAAAAAGAAAATAAAAAAGAGAATGAGCTATGTGAAATAATTGTAAAGTACTCACAATGTGGTGTACAAAATTTGTAGCACAAATGTGTATGTAAGTGAATGCCTAGTGCTAGAATGTCATTGATGCTAAGCAGAGCTAAAAGTATGGGGTGTGTGAGTAAGTGTAAACATGATTGGTGATTTTTGAACTCAAAATTTCCTTATTTCTTTGTTCACCACAGTAAACCCTATGGCCCCATTACAAACAAAGGGAAAGTCCTTTTTGATCCATGATGAGTCTATATTGGGAATGTTGGTTGAAGCATGATCTTCCACGTTCATGGCATAAGTGAATCCTTCCTAGGCTAGTTCACAGACATTATTCGTTTTTCAATGTACATGTATGCAATGTTTTAGATTTCTATGCATAAATTCCATCGTTGCATACCTTGTTTGAGTGTGAACTTAGGACTCTGAGCGGAAAGAAAAGAGAGACTCCATGAGAGGCTAGAGTTGAAGCGAATTACACTCGAGGTGTGAGAGTGAGTAGTTCTTGATACGAGAGTACTCTTAGGTGTGGGATTCGTGATTGTGCGAGTTTCCCTTTAGTGCCTTCGAGTTGCTTTAGATTATATTGCATATGTCTACTTCTCTCTATCACACATCCTAGCTCGATCATGTTTGTTCAGTCTTATGTCTTTGTTTTGTTTTGAGTTTGCTCGAGGATGAGCAAAGGTTTGGTTTGGGGGTATTTGATCGAGCTAAAAATGTCATATATTTTGGCCCTCATATCCTTTCTCTTTGTCCTGTTCTTGGATATTTTTATGTGTATTTACGACTCTTTTGTTGATATTGCAGGCATTAGGTGAAAAATCAAGAAGCGGGATCAAAAGAAGACAAGTGGTGCAAAAATGGGGGTTTTGAATGCCATAGTGCACGGGTAGCATACCCGTGCACCACCCGTGTAGCTACCCGTGCACCGGAAGAAGAATTTGGAGAATATCTCAGTGCACGGGTAACTACACGGGTATCACCCATGCATTCACCCGTGCACATTGCCCAGACCAGAAGACACAAAAAGTGAGAATTGGTGAAAAAAGGGCTGAAATTGTAAAAATGTGTGTACAAATCATCCAACTTCAAAAGTTCATATCTCCCTCCTTGTATTGAACGACATTTCGAATTATATATATTCGGAAAGCCCCGGGAGTCTAGTTTCCAGCGGTTTTTACGGATTATAATTCCGAGTTGGCTAGAGAAGGTTATGGTCATTTTAGTAACTGTTGCGCGCCTGTCCACGGTAACTGCACGGGTAACCTACCCGTGCTATACCCGTGCACTGCACTTTCCAGCACCAAAAATGACAGGTTTTAAGCAATCTTTAGAGGGGTAATGATGTCTTTTCATGCCCAGATCATGCCCTAACCTCCTAAGCATATAAATACACCATTTTCTTATTGAAAACTCTCTCTTCCACACTTCAAAACGTCCACCATCTTCTAAGAACGAATTTTCTTCCATTTTTAACCCTAACCACTATCCTCACAAAACCTAACCATCATCCATCATCCTCATATATATATATATATATATATATATATCCTACTGTTGGCATCGTGCACATGATACAATCAGGGAAAAAACAGTCCCAATTTCCAACAAAATGACAAACTCTAATTCATTAATTATAATTAACAACTTGTAATATTTATGATCAAATGGCATGCTTTTGTTTTTCTTGATCAGTTCTTTAGAGGAAGAAACTCAATAAACTGATGGCTTGGAGTGAAGTGGTGGGCATTTATGGTTTTGATGTGCAATGTTTCTGTTTCAAATTTCTTGCTCGTAGAAGCTTTAACATTTTTGTTTCTGTTAGTGGAAAATTTGCTCGGAATGAGAAATCTCAATTAACACCCTCAATACCACTACCACGGAGGTGGTGGCCAAGGTCGAATGTATTCTAAACAGTGCTTGCTCAAATGATAAGGAATAGTAGTATTTATATCAAAAAGAAAAAAATGGAAATCTTCTTATTATTAGTGATATATCATGTACAAATGTCTCTCTAACGCCCTCAATTTCTCTGGGGTGTAGTAGGGTTATTGTCGTATGTCTGTCGAAAAGTAGTCATCTCTTTCTCTTTCTCTTTCTCTCTTTCTCTCTTTTTCCTATTTATACATAGTTTTGGTAGGTTAAACCAACTGATTATCCCTTTGATTTTCTCAGTCTCTTCCCTCCTTATCAGACTGGATTTCTCATTTAAATGTCATTGACTTTGCGTTAATAGCTGAGTTGAGAATATCTTGGTTGAGATCAGTTTGTTTCCTCTTTGGACTCCATTACTTACTCTGCATGTGCGTAATGTTTCCAGATATGATCCAGTGTATCTTCGTATCTTCACAGCGTGATCCCTCATAGAAGTCATTGAATATGGTATGTACTGTTTCGTATGGCTAGGTAGATCAGATAGCGAGGTAGATCAGTGTCTTGGCTCTGGTATTCAGGAGCTTAGTCTAGCCAAGGAGGTCAGCCTGACCTCCCTTGATCTCTTGGAGCTTGATACAGCCCCCCGCGGATACTCCTCTATGACAGCTGGGTTTTGGCGAGCTTCTGGAGAGGTTGAGAGGTAGTCTCGACCTCGGGGAGCTTCCCGATTCCTGGTTTGGTGGTGCGGGCTCGACCTGATCGCGCCGGGTTCTATCCCGAGTGTTTCGGGAGATCACCTTTTATTTCTGAGGGGTGGTACCACAACTCTACCTTGGGAAACGTGGTCCCTTGGTGGATAACCTCGGGCCTGGGGTCTGACTAGGAAGGTGGAAAGTTTCCCTTTGGTCCCTAGCTAAATTTGGTTATTAACAGTTTCCATCTTCATCTCTGCAAACTGGGAAGAGCTCTAGTGTTTTTTGGGTTTCTAATTTGTTTTCATCAACATTGTTGAAATTCTCTTTCAAAGGGAACTTGGTTTCTAGTGAAGTTGTAGTGGTTATGGTGTCCTTCATCATGATCTTAGAGGAAGAAAAGGGTGTTTTCCATGTGGCATTCATATGATCTACTGTGCTACTGATCATCATGAGTGAGCTCTTTTTTTGATGTAATTCCTTCTCATCAAATGGTGACCACCCATGTGGTACAATACCACTTTCTGCTCCTCTATGCATTGAAATAGATTCCTGGTAATAATAATAATTATTATTATTATTATTGAAATTTACATTTTGTAATAATAAATAATGAAAATGTTTTCACAAGAAGATCCCTAACTGAAAGTAAAGAAAGCAGCTTTTGAAGCACTGCATAGCATACAAAAGCTCAAGCTTGTTTCCTGAGGCTTTTCCACTGATTTTGTATTGACTTTCTTTTGACCTATTGATCAAAAAAGCTCTGGTTATTAGGAGTGTGGTTTGGTCGTCCCCAGCTCCGGGGTGGATAAAGGTTAACACGGATGGTGCATCTTTGGGTTCGCCAGGTTTGGAAGGTTGTGGAGGTATTTTTCGGACTTGCAGATCTTTTGTTAAGGCATGTTTCGCGGTCCTTTGATGAGGACGTGGCTAGCACAAGATCATGGAATGCGGATCCAATTCAAGTTCTCATTGGTCTAGTTACAAGAGCACGAGCCAAGAAGTTCTAGAATGCATTAAGTGGGCTGATTCAAGGGATTTGTGCTCAAGCAAGCACGTGGAGGCCCATTGAAGGGGATGAACGAAATCTCCAGCCCATAACAAATATGATTCAAGTCCAAGAAAGTCAATAGGCGTTGGGAGCTGATTTAGGGCTGAATAAATTGTATTTTTATTTCATGTTGCACAATTTTAGGCTGGGATATTAAGGAATTAAAGGCAAGATTGACTTCCTTGATTTGAGGCCGAAATTAGCTTCGTTAAGAATGTTTTTAATTTGTCAAACTTTCCTTTTTTCGTTGCCTTGGGCACAATTTCAGGAATCATTGTAATAATCTTCGGATTTCTAGGGATTTCTAGGGCTGGTCTTCTGTGGCCTTAGTACTATAAACGGCAGTTGATTATTAATAAAAATCAGTGTTCTAGTAAACGCTAGGCGCTAGTCGGGCGGCAGGCCAGCGCCTAGCGCCTAGACTGTCTAGGCGGGCGCCTAGGCGGATTTCTAGGCGGCCAATTTTTTTAATATTTTTTTTGTTTTTCTACCTCTAAAATTAATAATAAAATTAATATTAGTAGTAATAATCATAATAATAATAATAAATTCATAATAATAATAATAATAATAATAATAATAATAATAATAATAATAAATAAACTCAATATAAGAAATAAATGATTTAACAGTAATGGTTAAATAATTTTTTTTTAAATATAACATTAAATATGTGGTGTACACAAAGCCACCAAGGTGGGTGATTTCAGACCACATCTACATTTTGGGTCTTTGACTCTTTTCAAAGACTATTTGTCTTTTAATCTTTTTCAATTTTCAGACTTCATCTCTCTCACGTTTCACTGTCTCCTTCACTTCTCCTTCATGTTTCTACTCATCAGAAATCGAGCATCACGACTCCATTTCCACTGCCATCACAAGCAAATTTTGTCTTGCAAAAGGCCACAAAGCCATTGCGATTTGTCAATCCCGTCGACGGCGGATGCGGTGACGATGGTCTCTACTGGGACCTCTCGTCTTGCCGTTAATGGTGTCGGATCTGGACATCGGGCACCTTGATTTTGTTTTCCGGCGCCTCCTGAAGCTTCTGGTCGGGGTGGTGACGACCCACTCGCCGGCGGTGACACCTTTCGAAGATAGTTTGACTGGTCAAATGACTTCCGTCGACGACGAGTTCTGGAACGACTCGGCCGAGTCAACGTCTTTGACTCAGATTAGCCCGGTTTTTCGACCTAATCGGCCGATTTTTCTGGTCAAAGTCAGTCAAATTTCTTCCGGCCGCCTAATATTGCCAATTTGGCCGAAACGGAACGGTCGACGTCCGCCTAGCGTATAGGCGGCCGACTTTTTCGATTTTTCGAACACTGATAAAAATAGAGAGCAATTTCTCTTTTGTTCTTTGAGAACTAATTGGAACTTATCAGAATTCCTCTATGGTGTTCCTTCCTGACTTATCAATCAAGTATTCCATCCTTGATTGTGGCGTCTTCCTTTATACCAAGGTTCGCATCTCGTTATAGGTGTTGGGTCGCGATTTCCATCCAAATCAGTCCATAGAAAGGTCTTAGTCACCAAACGACAAGGATCGTATCATTTGGTCAGCTTAGGCTCATAGCATCTGGTTTAGCTTTCTAAATTCCTTTCTTTTCTTTTTCTTCTTCTTGATTCCGTTTGAAGAATTCCAATACAAAAAAAAAATACAAAAA
>CM065638.1:39962639-40037639 GCA_033220585.1 Dipteronia sinensis
TATAATATATATATATTAGATTTGAACTGCGAATGTCTATAATATCACTACATATAAATCTATATATATATATTTTTTTTGGTGAAAATATATTAAAATTAATGAAAATGGTAAAAATATGAATGAAAACCTGGACTTTTTATAGTTAGAAAAAAAATCTAGAATCTCTTCAAATCTGGAAGAAAATTCCAGATTTCCAGCTTTTTGTTCTTCAAAATTAAATTTTAACAAATCTATTGTCTGATTTTCAAATGTATTTGTATTACACTACAAGTTTGAACAATCATTTGCCATTGCTTATGTTCCTAAACTGGGTTGGTGGCTGCAATCAGTGGGTAAACCTTGCAAGTGTAAGCTGAAAGAGCAACTGGGCTGAAAGAGCAACTGGGTTGAAAGTGTTGCAAACCTACAATATAAGTGTATTGCTCTGATGCAGTAACTAAAAATCATTGGCAACAATCAAGTGTAAGAAAAAATTTCCATGGTAGAGTTTTGCATGTTATCATTTCAAGAACGAAAATAATCCTGGCGACGTGTTGATAACAGAAAGCAATCAAACTCTAACAAGATATAACTAATGAAGATAGCAAATTTGCAAATGAAATGAAACAGCAAGTGGGAACTGGGAAGTGTATTCAATTTATGCTTGTTTCTTCAATTGAGAAAAGACTAGTGAAGTATGGGGAAGAACTTTGAAATTGGAGAAAACAACAGAAGATCAACTGACTGACAGAATTCCCTTTTGTAAGTGCATTTGATTCTTCAAAATAGAATTTTTTTTCTCTCTACAATTCAAGATCTCTTCAAATTTGGAAAACAAAATCCCAAATTTCCAGCTTTTTTGTTCTTCACTTCTCGCTTCGCCAACATCCTCCATCGTCGTCTCCATCATCGACTAACCCATCGTCGCCTACCTCTATCATCGATGAACCAACCGTCGCCGGATGAGATCCTTCCTGAAAATCTGGCCAGATCGGCATCGTCGGACTCCTCCGGCCTTGCTTTTCGGCCTTGCTTTCATGGAGAATAGGATGAAGGAGGAGGAGGAGGAAAAGGAGAAGAATAAAGAAGATGAAGATGAAGATGTAGATGAAGAAGAAGAAAGAAAGAGACAGAGAAATAACTGATGAAGAAGAAGAAAGTTTAGAAGAAAAAAGAAAAAATGAAAAAAAAAATATTGTTATAATTATTTTTTTAATGTTAAATGTTTTTAAAAAACAAAAACGAAAACGAAAAACAAGTATTTTGTGTTTTTCAAATATTTCACTGTCAATACTAGTTTTGTTTTTCATTTTTTTTTTGTTTTTTTAAAATAAAATGAAAAACGGTTAATGAACGCGAATTCGAAATTGTTTTTAGAAAACAAAAACGAAAACGGACCGAAAAACAGCTGCAGGACGGGGCCTTAGCAACTTGGCAAGCGTGGAATTCTGGGAACCGTAGCATAGGGAGGCGTGGTGTTACATAAAAAAAATGAAATAGAAGAAGAATTTTTCATGAGATGATAGGCTACTACTAACTACACTTTGCATTTTCAGTCTATACATATCCATTTATTGTTCAACTTTACATTGTCTTGTGCTTTTCACTCCACTTGTTCATCCCAACTGTTCACATTGTCAATCTTACGAGAAAAACTTACAGAGGACGGTCTCATTGCTATTTAATAACACCATCCAATACAAATATGCCATGTGAAAATTTTAAATTATATTTTATATTTACAATGTAAATGATACATTTATATTGAATGGTCTCACCAAGTGGTAATGAAACTGTCCCATACAAGCTTTTCTTCAAGCTTAGACAATTTAGAATTCATGCATGCTCCGGTAATCATAACATAGGTCTACTCAACAAATTCAAATATCTACTATTCTTTTAATAAATAAAAAAACATGACGTCATTTTGGGTCATGTTGTATTGGGTATGTCTGTGCATCTAACTAAGATCATCAAGATTGGCTGGACTGATAATGATATTCAAGTTTGCTCATAGGGGTGGACGCGGTTCGATTCTGTTCGGTTTTGGCCAAAACCATATTGAACAGTTATATTTTCAGGTTTTTAAAAACTTGAATCGGTTTGAACCATATTGGACCACATAACCGAATTGAACCGAACACCTTTATCTCGGTTCGGTTCAGTTCGGTTAAATTCGGTTTTGGACCTATTGGGTTTTGAGGTTTTTTTATATATTTTTTTTCAATTTTTGTATCATTTAACAGTCCTATTTTTGTATTTAGACCTTTTGCCTTTGGACAATTGATTTTGGGCTATTTTTTTTAACAATCTCTTCCATTCAAAACACATCTAAATAGACCACATTACTATTTAACTAATCAAATTTAGTCCAATTCAATCATAAGTACATACTCAATAGTTACCATTCTATCAAATTCATTACATACATTACATAGAATGATAGAAGTCCAAAATAAAATAAGATCATATATAAATAATCCAACATACAATCCATAATAATTTTTTTTTTTTTTTGTATTTATAGTTCGGTTCGTCAGTTCGGTTCGGTTTTGGAAGGTCCAAAACCAAAACCGAACCATATTCTATCCGGTTCATTCGGTTCGAACCGAATTGAACCGAACTCAACTTTAAAACCGAACCAAACACCATATTTCGGTTCGGTTTGGGTCGATTCGGTTCGGTTCAATAAACCGTGCCCACCCCTATTTGCTCATTAAACTTGTAATTTCAATCCAGTACACATGGCATCATATCACTGAATCTAGTAATCTCATACCCTTACACCATCAAAATTCAAGTCATGTACTAACTTCTGTTCTGCAGGAAATATTATGCTGTCATGAGTTCAATTTGCATAGATACAATGGGTCAACATAACAAATACATAATTATACTCTACATGTGAAAGAGAAGATCATGAAAAACCCAATTGGGGTTGAATTACTGGACTCAAATATGCCCCTTTCAGTGAAAACGCAGCGATGGCTGCAGCTTTTCTCTTCACAAATGATCATTGATAATAACTAATAAGAAATTGGCCTGAGAGATATATACACTACTCCAGAAGCTTGTTACAAGTACTTACACCTACAGCTGCGGCAAGATGCCAAGCAGCGTGAAGGAACGGAGTTTGAGGAAAGACATCATCTGCGATGAAAAGAACACCTCCTAACAATGATGACATCTTATGCACGTTGTGAGCCATTCTCAGTTTTGGATCTTTTACTACTCTCTTCGCAAATGCTACCTGGACAGCAGTTCAGAACATGATATTTCATGAAAACACACTATAAATATATATTCAGCAGGTCATGATATGGTAAATAGATTGCATGAGATTTCATAAAATAACAAGCATGTCAACCAATATAGTGGCTCCTGTTTCCTTTTTTCTATTTTTTTCTGTTTGGTAAGAAGCAAAAAATTGTCTATATAATTATGTTGTGTGTAGCATAGTTATTTATTTATTTATTTTTTGAAATATTACAATAATTCGGGGTTTGGAAGAGGGGGATAGTACTCGAACCCACAATCTCTTAATGTAGATGTGAAGGGCATACAACGTGTGTAGCATAGTTGTTAAACTCACTTGTTATAACAAAGTTACTAGTGAAATCACATTGAAGTTTATTATTAATTGCTGACAAATAAATTCAAAAAGAAGGTAATCAGTTGGAAAATGTGTATTGTTTAGATTTGAATTTATTGGAAACTCGCAACCATTTAAATCAAGTAAAGTTATGACAACTTGTCATTATAGCTAAGTTCAAAATCCTGCTCTCATCAAGGAATGAGAGGGCTACATATTTGCTGGAGTTATACGTTGGTTATAATAGTTATCGGCCAAGGATAATGACCCATAAACCAAAATCAAAGACTAAAAAAATTTAGACCTGAAACTTTACAAGAATGTAGTTCTATAATAGTAGATGCTTCCAATAAAACTAATAAAGCTGAAATTCTGCAAGGATAACGTCTATCTTACATGTACCCAATTAACCCAAATTATAGTCAGAGTTGGATAATGGGGGTCGTTTGTTTTTTTGTCTGAAAACTGAACAGTCGTGAATTTTATTGAAGAGACTGAAATCTGAAACTGAATGACATGTTCGATTTTTATTTTTATCACATATGAATAGGGTGTCAACATGTTAGTTTTTTACGGATAAAATGGTTTAAAAACAAGTAATTTGACATTTATGCTTATGTTAATACTAATTGTGATGTATTTTCATTTTATATGATACAAACAACTAAATAAAAATAATTTAACAAATCCTAAACCATTTTTATGTAATAATGATAAGATATTATTCATGATTGAGATATGATAAATAATTTTATTTTTTTAAAATGGTAAATAATGATTTACAAATGATTTTGATTAAAAAAAAATTGAAGGTTCAACGATGGTATTGAAAGTGACAATGTAATTAATATATTTTTTTTAGAGTTGATTATCATAAGAAATAAGGTTAGGAGAAATAAATTTGTATAATATGAAATTATGATAAATTTGGAAATATGTTATTTTTGGAAGGATAATCTTGCAAGAAATTACATTAAATAAAATTCAGGGATTCAGAATTAATTTAAAGTCAAGATTTCTTACTTTTTTTAAAGTTTTTTTTTTTTTTTTTTTGTATTTTTAACCCAAAAAAACAAACAAAACAATTTACTAATTTCAATTAAGACCAATTAAGTTTTAAATACAAAAAACAAACGACCCCATAAGACAGTGTCGAGTTAGATATTCAACAAATTGTGCAATTATTTCTGTAAATTATGCAACAAAACAATAACATAGTTTTTCATCTCAACTATATGTTAACATGTACATATAAGAATATTAGAATAGATATTCAAAGACACTACAAAATTGAGTCTAGAACCAGCTATTTATACTTACCTCCATCATTCCAGTATGAACAGCTGAAACCATCAGAGGCTGGATAGGTAGAAACAATGCAGACGCCGCCATCAACAACTTTGGATTCTCATCTCTGAGGGCCCTTGACAGACACTGCAGAAAGGTTCTTTAGTTTTAGATTTTAATTTTCTAGAGAAGAACTGAGAAGACTTCAAGCAAAAGGTAATATCTATGTTACTAGATATAATTATCAGTTGACAAGGCAATATCTATGTCACCAGATATAGTTATCGGTTCTAAGTGATCCAAAATCCTAGAGCTAAATCGTCTCTTCCCATTAGAACAACATACAATACATCATGAGAAACACCATGTGAATCCACATGGATTGTTAAGAACTTATTCGTGCTAAACCATGGAACTGATTCTCTCTAGAATTTCAACAAACATTCAACAGTTTTTTACTTACCACTGTTGCTGTGGCTATCATAGTATAGTCAGCCCATCTCAAATACTTCCGCAATTTTCCTCTTGAAGAATGATACACACTTGATGCAACTCCGACACCAATTAATGAATTAGCATACAGCGTAGTGTTCAGATTCTTCCTGTACCCAGAGTAAAGTAAGCGACCAGACACAATAGGAATATAAGATTGTTATCGCATTTATCAAGCAAATTACCCAAGAATATACCTTGGTGTCTGGAGTCCAAGAGCAATAAAAGGAAGTGATGTCAGCACATTGGCGAATGTTTCTAATAGATGCTGATCACCTAACAAAAGTGATTAAGGGTTGAAACATACATAGATTCATGTAGATGAAATATTAATGCATGACAGGGAAAAAAAGGAAATAATTCATCAGAGTAATACCATGAAGACTACATTGAATGGGCCTCAAACATGATGGTCTTTGCTGCCATGCTCGTCTGGAGAACACGTAAGCAGTACGTTATATTCCATACCGATTTTGCATTTATATGACTATATACAATCCAATATAGAGAAAGTTCAAACTACAAAGCTATGCGAATGAATCTCAAGTATGTAAATAGGATAACTACTCAGATACACCATTTAAAGAGCAGTTTTAACAGGCATATATACTTTCATGGACAAAGTTAAATTTGCTTGCACTTACTGCATTAATAGAAGTTGATTAGCTCCAATAGCTGTTGTTTCAGAGGTGGATAAGTCCCCATATTGATTGATCTCTTTAAACTCAAATGGTGAATGAGGCACCACATGCACCCCATGTACACCCTCTAGGGCTTTACTACTATTCAATGTACTCCGTGGACACATAAGCTATTCGGGGTACAAGACAAATTTTATTGATTGCCAGCAACTTCTTGCTGGCAACAATTGGAATAGGTCTGTTCTGCTCTGCAAAACAAACTGAAATTGTTAGACACAGTATCATGATGAGCGAATTAAGCTGCTCCTAGAAACGCGTTAAGAAGAAGTTGTTGAACCCAAATCTTATAACTAAATTTTTATTGAAATTTTGTATTATTTACAGTTAATAAACAATTACTAGTGAATAACCGCAGAATTGCTAACAATTTCTTATAAAAAGTTTAAATCTCCATTTATCTCGCAAACAAAGACACGAACATCCGCTAGCTAGAAGAACTAGAATACCTGCTCAAAAGTCGAAACTAGAAAATCTGAATCTGGTATGCAGTTCTATACGAAACAAGGCTAGTACATACATGCAAATAAAGCAAAGTTAGTCAAATAGGAAATATAGTAATAATAGCCTTTAGCATATATATATGCAAAGCTAAACTTTTATGTGTATACAATTAAGGAGGAACCTGTTGAATGATTAAAGTTTATATTTGAGTTGTATTGTTGTAAAACAATTACGAAAAATAAGTTGCCCTTGAAAATACCAGCTAGGTTGCCTGTACAGTAACCATAGGGTCTTCATCAGCTTCGAAGCAGCTCATGTTAAAGGAGTGGGATTGGCTATCTCTTGGACAAGCATTTCCAGAAAAACAAGAATTCAAGAAACAGCAAGATCTCTTATGCTAACCAATAGGTCCAATACTCCTTTATGCCTTATTTTAATAAGTAAAAGAACAGTAAACCTACAAGTAGATAATAAATCCAACAAAACGCGTCCAAAAAATCCCAGTAGTGTCACATAAATAAGCATCTGAGCAATTAATTGACCAAGTAGTAACATAATTTTGGACATTGGGCAAAAGGGCTGCAGAGCCTCAGAAGAAATTTTGAATCAAAATTCAGATATCTTTGTTTAATTCTCAGACAACAAAAAAGAACCAGATATTTACTGATAAAATTACATATATATTTTTTGTCAAAACACTGACAAAATGAGAATTGATTCAGACTATCAAGAGGTATTTTGTAAAAATAAAATCATCAGCATTAACAAATTTCATGCATACAAGTACAAATCAGGACCAAACCAGCAACCCTCATGAGTCCCTTCAATTCCCAAGTTTTTATTGCAAACCCAGATTCGAACACCAAATTCTCAAGTGAATTTCACTAAAACAACAATAAATCTCAAAAGGGTCTACTAAATACAAACCAAAAAAAGAAAAAAAAAAAAGAAAAAAAAGCCAACAACACAGGGTTTGGTCCACATACCCAATACATAAAAAATAAACGACACATCCAAAGTTTCAACAGAGAGAGAGAGATAATACCTGGAAAAAATGACGATGCTGGTGAGCTGAGATGGAGGTTAAATATATATAGACGAAAGAGAGGAGAGAGGAGAGAGGAGAGAGGAGAGGCAGTTGAGTTCAGTTAAAAACAAACCGTTTTTAAGACAAAAAAGAGCATGAAGAATAAAGTAAGGGCGATGCGCATGACTTCATGAATCTTCTTGCTTGACTGTCCGCATATTCTTTTTTACCAATCAAAATGCGGTGTTAAGAATCTACAAAATATTACGTTAAATTTTACACAAATTTAGTGTTAAAAGAGTATTTTGAGAAAATATGTATTTAATTTTTTTCCACTCCAATATTTCATATCAAATTTTACATAAAAAGAGCATATTTAAAGATTATTATCTTAATAAATCTTTAAATTATTATAAAATTTTAAATTGATTAAATATATAATTAATAAGTAAATTAATAAGTAAATTAATTATGTTATATATATATCAATATTTATGTCATTTTAAAGATCTCGATGAGATCTTTCCAACGGTATATTTTTTGGGAATACATATAATTATAATTAAGTATGAGAGGGTTAAATTAGTAATTTTAAAAAATAAAAGTAGACTGATGTGACATTTAGAAAACTAATAATAAAAAAAATTTGTGTAGCTATACTTAGGGATGGCAACGGGTCGGGTTCAGATGGGTTTTGCGAAATCCACACCCGCACCCGCGAAAATTTACCACACCCACGCCCTGCCCTCGAACCCGTGTAGGCAAGCGGGTTCGGGTGCGGGTTTGCACCCTCGGGTTTAGGCTGCACCCATACCCTCACACGCGAACCCGCGAACTAATGCGGGTTCACGGGTGGATGCTTCACCCGCGGGGTACCCACAAACCCGCAACCCGCAAACCCGTGATTTGTCACTTGTAAATTTCCACATATAATCACTAATCACCTGCTTTATACTTGATTAATTGAATTGAATTTCCATCTCTAATTCCCTACTTGATATATTTACAAAACAATAATAACCAAAAAAATAAAATGACCAAAAATAATTCAAAAGTCCATAATTTAAGGGTTCTTACTTCTTAGTCCATAAGTAGTTAAGTACATAATCTATAAATTCATAATAAGTCCATGAAAATTTGGTAGGGTTTCATACTTTCATGTTTTGACTTTTGACTTTTATTTTATTTTCTTAATCAAAACTACACAGACACATAGTTACAAATACATTATATTTTATTCAAGTGGGTTCTCGGGTTCGCGGGTTCACCCGCCGGATTTTTATTTAAACGGGTTCGCGAATTCGTGGGTCGTAAATTCTTCACCCAAACCTGACCCTCCAGGGTCGGGTTGGGGCGAGTGCCTGCGGGTGCGGGTCAAATTGTCATCCCTAGCTATACTGCACACCAAATTTTTGCTAGTAGCTACACCAAATATATATATATATATATATATATATATATTATATATTGTTGGTTGTAGAGGATTTTTACACAATATTAGTGTTTTTGGTGTAAATGGTGTGTTGGTTGGAGTTACTCTTAGGATTTAAGTTTGGACATCAATTGTTGACTAGTTTACACTCTGTCTTTTCTTACATGTGAAAATTATAAAAATAAACATGTATGTTATGGGAAATTTATTTTTAAAATATCTTAACCACCTATTTGTTCATAAGCTATTTAATCCAATAATTGAGATATTGAAATCAAAAAATTGAGTCATAAATTTAAGTTAATATAGTCTGACCCTTTTTAAATATAAAGTTTAATTTTTTAAAACATATATATATAAGTTTATTTTTTGTATTTTATATGAAAAAACGTGAAACCTTGAAAAAGAACGTGAAACGTTGAATTTTTTTTATCAAATTACACCGTAACTCTCCATTGTTGTTATTTTTTACATGGAAACAACTATATTGAAATTAAACATTCGTTTATTTGTCGTTAGTCAAATTTGGTCAAACTTAACCACCGACCATGTTTGACTATAAAAAATAAAGGTATTTTTGTAAAAAAAATACATATTAATTTATTAATAAAAAATCGAAAACAAAAAAGAATTATTTTAAAAATGAATATCCACCATCAAATTTTAGATGGAAGGTGCATTTACTGGAAATTAAAAGAAAAAAATGAAAAACAATTGTTGGTAGAGATCCATGGCTAGATCTCCATCGAAGGTGAATCTACTTCGAAAAAGAGCGATCTCTATCGAATGAGATCTCTGAAGATTTCCGTCGATGGAGATCTAGATCGGTAAAGATCCAAATCCAGTTTTTTTTTCTCATTTTTACTTTTTAAAAAATAAATTAGTTTTTTTTAATATTTTTAATTAAGAATTTTAGGGGTTGTTTGGTGTATTTGACATTCAACTTGGTTGACGGTTAAATTTGATAAAATTTGACTCATAATAGGGGAGGTGAGTGTCGATTTTTGATAAAGTTGTTTTCGCTTGTAAAAAAGTAAACCTTACTGAGATTTGGTGGTTTTTTTTTAAACAAAAAATTACTGAAACGTCCCTCAAAAACCCTTGTTTAAAATTTTTGTTATAGGCAAATTACCAAAACATGCAATTCTAGAGAGATTGTTTTGATAATTTCACGTTTTGTTTTTTCCTTTTTCTTCGCCAAATCGAACAGAAGCGTTGATAAGGGCTACCCTGACGACACTTCTGTTGTGTCTGGGCAGTGCTGGTCTCAGTGGCACCTGGGAAAAATACTTCATCAACCTACTCTAACAATGTCGCGAAGAAAATTCTCCACTCATATTTGTAAAATGCGCATGATGACATTCAAACTCTCACAAACCCCTGCCACTAGCATGAAAATGGAGTTGCACACCGCTAGGAGGAGGTATGCAACCACTACAAAAAAAAAATTCTCATTATGTATGAAAATTATTCTTTCCTATATGGACGAAAATATTTCCGTCCCAAAAACTCCGCCTTAGGTACTTAACAATAGATTTTTAGGGAAGAAAATAATTTTAGTTCTCGAAAAGGTTTTTTTTTTTGACATAATACATAATGCGCTGAAAAGTTTTCAAATTCATTAAAATCGATAAACTTAATTAATGTCCTTACTTTAAATTAAAATAAGGGATCTCACCGTTTCTTTTAATGTTTTTTTTCTTTTTAAATAAAAATTTGTTTTGCTTTTTAATGGATCTCGGCAAGGGGGTCGAGTGTTGGTTTTGATAAGTTGATGTCCAATATTATCATAACTTTATATATTAAACAAATTTCTTTCTTTTAATCTATTAGTATTTATCATAAATGCATATCGCGTTGTCACTTTCAACTCCATTATTGAACCTTCATTATTTATTTATTTTGTAAGAAACAATAAATATTTATTTCATTATTTATCATATCTTAATTATGAATAATATTTTACCAATATTTAGATAAAACTGGTTTAGGACCGGTTACATAATTCTTTTTATTTAATTGTTTGTATAATATCAAATGAAAATACATAACAATTAATAGTAACAATAGTATAAATGTAAAATTACATATTTTCAAACAGTTTTATCATTAAAAACTAATAATTTGACACTATATTCAGGGGTGAGAAAAATAAAAAACAACAAACGTGCCATTTAGTTTCAAGTTTCAATTTCTATTCATATTCAATAAAATCCAGGATTGTTGAAATAGAATCAGAAAAAAAATGTAGAGAGAGAAACTAGAGAGATGCTCTAAAATGTCTAGACATGAAGGAAAGAGGGACTTTATGGATAATAATGAGTGGTTAGTTATGCCTTTTGGATTAACTAATGCACCAAGTACTTTCATGAGATTAATGAACCATGATTTGCGTGCTTTTATTGGAAAATTTGTGGTTGTTTACTTTGATGACATTCTGATTTATAGCACAAACTTAGATGAGCATGTTGAACATTTAAAACTTGTTTTAGGTGTCTTAAGAACAGAAAAGTTGTTTGCTAATCTCAAAAAGTGTACCTTTTGCACTGATAAACTTGTATTTCTAGGTTTTGTTGTTAGTGCTAAGGGGATTAGGGTTGATGAAGAAAAGGTTAAGGCAATTAAGGAGTGGCCGAAACCTACAAATGTGGGACAAGTGAGATGTTTTCATGGGTTGGCTAGTTTTTATAGGAGCTTTGTGAAAGATTTTAGTAGTCTAGCCGCACCTTTAACTGAAGTTATCAAAAAGAATGTGGGTTTTAAGTGGGGTAATGAACAAGAAAAGACATTTAACTTGATTAAGGAAAAATTAACTAATGCACATTTGCTTGCTTTGCCTGACTTTGCTAAAGCTTTTGAGATTAAGTGTGATGCTTCAGGAATAGGTATTGGAGCTGTTCTAATGCAAGAAGAACATCCCATTGCAATTTTTTAGTGAGAAGATAAGTGGAGCAGTCTTGAATTATCCTACCTATGACAAGGAGATGTATGTTTTGATTAGGGCATTGGAAACTTGGCAACATTACCTTTGGCCGAAAGAATTTGTGATTCACACGGATCATGAGTCCTTGAAGCATATAAAGGGGCAACACAAGCTAAATAAGCGGCATGCCAAGTGGGTGGAGTTCATTGAAACATTTCCATATGTGATCAAGTACAAAAAAGGTAAGGAAAACGTGGTGTTGACGCTCTGTCTAGAAGGTACGTTTGACTTTCTACTTTGGATGCTAGATTGCTTGGTTTTGACTACATTAAAGAATTTTATGTGGAAGATTCTGATTTTGGCAATGTATTCAATGCATGTGAAAAGGTTGCATTTGGCAAGTTTTATAGGCATGATGGGTTTTTGTTTAGAGAAACTAAATTATGTGTGCCTAAGAGTTCTTTGCGTGAATTGCTTGTTAGAGAAACTCATGGGGGAGGTTTGAAGGGGCATTTTGGTATAGCCAAGACACTAGATGTTTTGCATGAACACTTTTTTTGGCCTCATACGAAATGTGATGTAGAAAGAATCTGTGAGAAATGCATTACATGTAGACAAGCTAAGTCTAGGATTAAACCTCATGGATTGTATATTCCTTTGCCTATACCTAGTGGACCTTGGATTGATATTTCTATGGATTTTGTGTTGGGTTTGCCTAGGTCAAAAGGGGGTAGGGAATCTATATATGTGGTTGTTGATAGGTTTTCTAAAATGGCACATTTCATTCCTTGTCATAAAACTGATGATGCATCACATATTGCTGATTTGTTTTTCAAAGAAATTGTGAGATTGCATGGCATGCCTAAGACCATTGTTTCTGATAGAGATGCTAAGTTCTTAAGCTACTTTTGGAAGACTTTGTGGGGTAAGTTAGGAACTAAACTTTTATTTTCTACTACTTGTCATCCACAAACTGAAGTAGTTAATATGACTTTATCTACCTTGTTGCGTGCTATAATACAAAAAAAACTTGAAAACATGGGAGGATTGTTTGCCGCATGTAGAGTTTGCTTATAATAGGAGTGCGCATTCTGTAACTCATTTTTCTCCTTTTGAAATTGTGTATGGTTTTAACCCATTGACTCCTTTGGATTTAATTCCTTTACTTGTGAATGAGCATGTTAACTTAGATGGGAAGAAAAAGGCAGATTTTGTTAAGCAAATCCATGAAAAGACTCGGCAAAACATAGAGAGGAGAACTGAGCAATATGCCAACCATGCAACTAAAGGGCGTAAGAAAGTTGTGTTTGAGCCTGGTGATTGGGTGTGGTTGCATATGAGGAAGGAACAGTTTCCAGTTCAGCGGCGTTCTAAACTACTTCCACGGGGAGATGGCCCATTTCAAGTGGAAAGGATCAATGACAACGCCTACAACCTAGACCTTACAGGTGAATATAATGTTAGTGCAAGCTTTAATGTTTCTGATTTGTCTCTTTTTGATGTAGGTGACGATTTGAGGACAAATCCTTTTCAAGAGGGGGGGAATGATAAGAATAAGGGAGTTGCACCAAGGGATCCATTGCATGTTCCGGTTGGGCCAATAACAAGGGCAAAGGCTAAGAGATTCAAAGAAGCACTCAATGGCCTGATTCAAGATACTTGGGCTGATGTTGAATTGTTAAAGTCCGAGATAAGCCCACATGAAGATCAATACTTAATTAACATAATCAAGACAATTGATTGGGCTGAATAAGAGAAGAGTTTAGGCATGTGGCACAACATGGGTGGCGTATGGTTGGAGGAAATCCATATTTCAGCATTTTTCCTATTTTATTTTCCAAAGAATAAGAGGTAATTTGTTTCCCAAATTAAGGGGCTGATTTGTTTCCTGATTTAGCCTTCCAAATAGGGAACAAATGGTTGGAGGAAATCCTTATTTCAGTATTTTTCCTATTTTATTTTCTAAAGAATAAGAGTTAATTTGTTTCCCAAATTAAGGGGCTGATTTGTTTCCAGATTTAGCCTTCCAAATAGGGAACAAGTCAATAGTTGCTTGTTTTAGTTTTTATTTTCTTTCCCGTTTGTAAGGCAATTATTGCCCAATTTAGGTTTCTGATTGTAAGGCCATAATGGCCGAATATCTTGTTTCCTTTTTTTTTGGATTAAGGTTTTAGTTTATAAGGAACCAACTGATATAATTTTCAGTAGACTTGATTTTGAATGAAAAATAGAGAGAATTTTCTCTTTGGTTCCGAAAATTGACTTATCACTCACCTTTCTTTCTTGTTCTTGAGTGTGGAGTCTTTCACTTTCTTGATACCGTTGGTTCTTATCTCATTATAGATAATGGGTCACAGTTCTATATTGTTCTTGCTTATAAACTTGAATCTAGAAAACGATCCTTGCTACCATATATTGGTTCCGGGTTTCATTGTTCTTGGTGAGGTTCATATCAGGTGGTGTTAAGAAACCAGATGTGTAGTGCAAGGATAAACGAAAATTTGGGTGGGAAGGTGGTAAAGATGTTGTGGGACTGTCAAGACAACAAAGATGGTTGGCTCTCTTAGTGCGGTTGGCATCCTTAAGAAGTTTATATCGGTTTCCAACGTCAATTTCAGGTTGAGGTCAAGAGGACTTGCTTTCTCTTCAAGGTATTTAGGTGATAAAAATGTTCTTTGGGAGTTTGGGTCTATTTTTTAGAGAGATGATTTTGTCAAAACAGATTTCTATAGGAAGATAGATTTTATTCTGTGATGGCATGGTTTGATTCACTTAATCCTAAAGCCTATCTAGTATGGATTGAGTGTGTTGGAGTATCTATAAAATTCTGGAATGATGTTTTCTTTACCAAGGATGGGCGGCAATTAAGTGAGTTAGTGTTGAATGAAGAAGGAACCTTACTCAAGAAGAGATTGGATAGAGGCAAAATCTTAGTTTTAATTCCTCTTAATCTTTCTTGTCCAGATACAATCGAAGTCAATTTTGTGGAAGATTTTTTTGCTGCTAAGATTGCTGAGTGTTCTTCTCCGGAAGATTCTTCATGGCCTGAAAAATGGTTGGATTTGCAGACGGTGTTTCTTCAATCAAGTTTGAATTTTTGCCTAGATTCAGAAAGGACAGAGGAGGTAATCCATCCTCACTTCGTGAGCCACATAAATAAGGAAATGTGAAGAATATTGGTCAATGGTAAGTTGTTATCCAATGGTATGAAGATGGATTTGGTTTCTACTCATCATGTAATGAACAAGTACGGCAAGATTAGTGAGGTAGAATGTGATGTGTCTCAGTTCTTTGGCCTTTATAAGCTAAAAGGGGAAAAGGTGGTTGGGAAAAAGTCTATTAAGGATGAGGGGCTTAGGAAGTCTAATGATAGGAGTGGTGTAATTTTGAAGGGAGATAATGATACCAATCATAGTGAATTGTGAGATAGTCAAGTTCATGTCAAAGTGATAGAAAAAAACAAAGCTAGCTAGCTATGATTTCCAACTTAACACAAGCTTAAGGCTAAATCACATGTGTAACTTACACTAATTGTAAGAGCACTCACCCTTGACCCATTTGGTATTAGGTGAACTAATACAAAAGTCATCATGATCATTTCTCATGGAAATATTATATCTAGAAGATAAATCATCAACTATCTTTATAAAGATATTACTCATGTTAAACACATCATTATTGTCATGAACAGAGATATCATCAAGACTATGCATATTCCCAAATCTTCTTGACATTCTTCTTCACATGATTATCATTATCATGAACAACATTCAAAGTGTTATCATTACCAACATGTTTAGAAGAATGACTATGAACCTTTTTCACATTATAATTTTTAACCCAAGCTTTCCTAGTATGTTTTTTATCATGATTATTGACAATATGCACATCATACAAAGTATCAAAGCAATTATCATGTTTAGAAACATTCAAAGAAGATTTTCTCATCTCACTAGCCTACATGTCATTCCTTAGTTTGCTTTGTCTAATATACTTATGGCATCTAGGTTTAATATGCCCTACAACATTGCAAAAAAGACAAACCGGGATAAACTTAGAGATGTTATTTATGATTCTAGATTTAACCACATGCTTAGGAGAATGACTAGGCAACGTTTTACCAACATTTTCATGATGCAAAATTGCAAGTTTGCATTGCCTAATGTGACCAATCACATTATAATAATGACAAACCGAAATAAATTCATAAAAGTTACCATTTAGGTGAGAGTGTACCAATGGTGAAAGCTCCTTCCTCTTTTGGATTTTGCTCTTGACCTTGGAAGAATTGGCTTTCAATTGTAGTAAACTCCACTTGCTCATCTACAAAGCCTAAGTCACGTGAATCTCCATGAAGTTTACCAAGCTCTATTACCTTATCAAGTTTGATGGCTCCTATGGTTAAGCCCTTGATAGTTTCTTGGTCACATCAATTTTCTTGATGTACACAAGTTCCTTGGTCTTCATGATTTCCAATTCCTCTTCCTTACCTTTGATTGTTTCCTTCAAGAAAAACAAGTCATAAGCAAAATCATTCTTCAAATTTTCTAACACAAGAGCGTCTTCAACCATTTTCTTTTCTTGATATATGATCACTTCATTCTTCATTTTAACTTCCTTCAAGAGTTCATCTTCAAAAGCTTAAAGTCTAGTCATCAAGTAAAAGTTGTTAATCTTTTCCTTGCAAATCTCTTCATCGAGTTGCTTGAGTAAGTGATCATGTCTAAATCGATCATCCTTTGGGAAAACTTCTTCTGCTTTGCTTTTGTCACTAACATTCTTTTAAAGCTTATTAACACTATTTTAGTAGACAAATGAAATGTAAAATAAGAAGAACCTTTTTAAAAAATAGCTTGGTATCTATTTCATACCTCTTTTGCCGTATTAGTATATTTTTTTAAAAGAAATGTGTTTAAAACTTACACCAGGAATGGCAAAAAATGTCTTAAAGTTTCAACTTCTCTAAATAAACCTCATTCATACTCCATGAACATTTTTGTTTTCGAGAAACCACTCCATCACATATAAGACTCAAAGAAGTGAAACATTTTTTAACAACCAACAAAGTTATCTCATTACTAGACTTAATGTAGTCTTTCATGAGCACTTTCCACAAAACATATTTTTTTCCAACCAATAAGGAGGACAACCATTACAAACACTATTAGACTTAAGGTTGATATCCATAGCAAGTAATAACCTTGTAGATCTCGAATCACACTAATTACCTTAAGTGATCCACTTTGATACCAATTGAAATTCCTACAAGGTTATGAACTAAACAACCTAAATGGGGTGAATATGTTGACACTCTATTTTTTAAAACTCTTTCGAGGCTTTTGTCAAACACTTGGTGAGCAAACAAATTAACCCTTAATATATTTGTTATTAGATGACAACTATCATATGTAAGCTCAATACACCACCCATTGTCTACAAACATAAACTCACAAATGTGAAAGAATATGATACACTTAACACAAACATATAACAAGAGATAATGTACCTCATATACAATTATATTTAATGCAATGCAAAGCAAAATCCACAACTTGTACTTTGAATATTTACAATGTAAATTCACTAAGTAGAACTTTACAACTTGATATAGAATTTCACAAGATACAATGTTCAAACAATATAAAAAGATACAAGAGACAAATATTGATTCAACAAAGTGTTTGCAACTCAAACTTATCAAGAATCTTGTTTATAAAGATATTCAATGCTAATATATTCAACAAGATATAAACATCACAAAACACAAATATAAGAGAGTTTGAGTTAGAGACATTTGACACGTCATTTTAAGTGGTAAACCTCCGAAGAGGAAACATCAAAGGGTTGAACCATTCAACCACCTTCGAGCAACACCATCTTTCACTAGCTAGATAAAAGTAACCCTCAAAATGACCAATTTGTATGATTGTCTAATTCCTATTAGATATCCCTACGTTCCTACCTTTTAGAATATAAGCTAGTCACTATACAACTCACAAACATGTGAAGTTTTAGATTTAACAAAACCAAAATCACATTTAAGTGTCTAATTAGACAAATCTAGCTTAAAATTGAAGCTCTATCTCCAAACAATTTTTTTTTCAAGTCACATGCACTAAATTAGGAAGAAGACCTAAGGTATTTGAACATTTAAAGCTTACAAAATCAAAGGATAAACAAATACCATGATGATTTGAGTGCATCCTTGAAATTTATGTTGAAGACAAAAAATACTTGAATAAAAGACTTCAAAATTACTTGGTGAAGATTGTAGACTTCAATACAATTTTCTCACTTTTTGAATCACTCAATTTGGTTGAGAAATGAGTAAGTTATGATGATTTGAAGTTGAGAGAAAAACACAAATGTTTTTTGCACAAAATATTCTTCAAAAGACAAATGAGAGGAAGAGGAGTTTTTGAAAGAAATTTAAAGGGAAGATTATAGGGTAGTGGAGTACCACGGGCTACCATTAAGGCAATGCTACATCAGCCTCTCGTGGAGCTGCGTGGCCTCAACGGGGATAGAGAAGGTCCCTTCCTATGGGGCCCACAAGCCTCAACAGAAGAGGGGGCCTTGTGGCATTTTGCCACCTCTCTCTTCCCTCGCTCTCCTTTCACGTTCTTAGACCATTCTCCGGCCTCCGAACTTCGAATTCGACTTCGGTTTTGGATTATTAGCCGGGACTCTCTCACAAACATGGATGTCATAAAAATTCAACTAAAAACTAGGAAATCGACTCGATATACAAGAACGAAAACCATGTACGATAAACACATGGAAAGTTTCGTAAAATCCAACTCCGAACTCAAAAATATATGAATGAGTAACCAAAATAGTTGGAACCAAATAAGATACAATATGAGAATATATTCAAGTCTGATACTAATAAAACACAAACGCACAAGAACACACAGATATGTCATTTCCTAGAAATAGTCATAGAACATGCAATTTTATAAAAGTTGTCAATATAAATCTACTGCATGTGCATTCAACAATATGTGTGTGTATATATTGTACCAATTGAGTATAATGATGTAGGGATACATATAAATACAATGTGTGTATATGCTTAAACACCTTGCAAGAGGAATGAGGTCTAGATATACCTTTGATGTGCAACAAAGCTTTCTCCTCTAGAAGACTACACCTTGCATGATGTGTTGTCATTCCTCTTTGAAGCTTGAGTCAACATAAATCTAGACAACTAATGAATACAAAGGAAATGTTGTTTTGATATGGAAATATGCCAACGTGACTTAAAAACCTAACAGCGATCTGTGATTCAGCTAGTTTTGCATGCACTACTCTCCATTTGCACACAGCTTGTGTATCTTACTTTAATTGGTTTCACAGTTTTTGTTTTTTTAGAAATTTTAGTTTGTTTGCTTGTTCACCATTTTTAGAGTCTTTTGTATGAATGTGTGTTTGCGTTCTGAATTTGCTTGAGGACGAGCAAAGGTTTGGTTTGGAGGTATTTGATCGAGCCATTTTAGTATCATATGTTAGGTCTTTGAGTTTTGTATTGGCATAATTGTATATCAAAATTACATTTGCTTTGTATTGATTAGTTGTCTAGGATTTGTGGATAATCAATCTTCAAGAAAGATTGGACAACATTCAAGCAAAATTGTGGCTTCAAGAGTAACAAAGCTAAATTGCTTAGCAAAAGGTATATCGAGACCTCTTTCCTCTTGCAAGACCTAGGCACACATATACATTGCATTCATATATCTCCCTGTACAAAATTTGGTATAACACAATACAGACACTTCTTCATGTATGCACATGCATTAGACTTAATTTGATAATTTTAGTAAAATTGCATGTTCTAGGACTATTTCTAGGAAATGGCATACTTGTGTGTTTTTATGTTTATTTGTTTTTGTTTCTATGTTATTGAACTTGAATTGAGCTTATATAATTCCTCATTGAGTTCTGGTTAATTCGGTCACTCATTCATTAAGTTTCGAGTTCAAATTAGGAAGTTAAGAAACTTTCTATGATTTTATCGTACATGGTTTTCGTCCTTGTTTCTCAAGTTGAATTCCATATTTTTTTATGAAAGTTTTCTGACGTCTTTTGTGCATGAGGGAGTTTTAGTTTTTAATCTGAAAACAGATTCAAAATCGAAGTTCCAAGATCGGAGAACGGTCGAAGATTAAAATGGTGCGCGAGGGGAGTTGAAGGCCAAAAAGGAGGGCCATTGCAATTCACTCAGTGGAGGCGTGTGGCCTCCACGGGAGGAGCTGCACTCTCCCCCCGTGGATGCCACATGCCTCCATGACAAGCTTAGATGGCAGCCTCCTATTGGTGCTTCAATCTTCTTTTGATTCCCTCTTTTAAATATTCCATTTTCCCTCCCATTTCATTCTAAGAAGAAAATTGAAAAACTTGTACAGAAAATTTTCTCTCCAATTTTCTTAACTTCAAAACACCATAACTTTCTCATTCGGAGCCCGAATCGAGTGATTCAAATTGTAGAATCTTCATCTATCAGTCCAAAATCATTTCCATAAGAGTTTGGAGTCATTTAATTGAGTTTTCCGGTAGCTTCACTCACAAAAACAAGACAGCACAGTTTTTGTTCAAGGTATTGATTTCTCTTTTGATTTTGATCTCAAGTTTTTAATCATCCTGGGTTTTCTTCTTCAATATATGTATGTTTGATGTGTAAACACTAATTAGAGTATTAAACTCTAATAGAGCTAGTTTGAGCTTTAATTGACTTACATGTTGAGTTAGATTTTTCTAAATCTATGTTTTCACATGTTTGAGGAGTTGTATTGTGCTAGCTTCAAATCTAGGACTATCTTGTGTGCTTATTGACATGATTTTGATGATTGATAGTCTTTTCATATGCTAGGTCATTTTGATTGAAGATTTATTTAAATAGCATATATGATTGATGATTTAAGGCTTGATTGAATTAAATGATTATCTTGAGAATCTAAGCTCTATTATTTTGCTAGAGATTCATTTTTGATTTTATCAAATTGATTCTAGCATTTTTATGTGATTGAAACATAATCTAGGTTTTTGTGTGTGTTAGGCGTTCACATACTCTAGATTTATTGTTCATGTTACAAGTTCTAGATAAATTTGTTTTTGAGCTTTTGTTGATAAAAATCTAGTTTTTCATGTTATGTGCCAAATTCACACATTTCATATGTACATGCATCATTGAATGTGATTGCATTGTTCTTAGGATTATAAACTAGAATACATGTGACATGTGCATATTGATTCAATTCTAGTTTCCACAGGATATATTGATCATATATACTATGTTGTGTGTGTTTGCATCACTTGCTTTCACTTAGATCACATGTCTTGTGAAAAGGTTGGAAGTCTCATTTCTTAGAGTGGTTTTTTGATTTAAGCATTGGAAGTCACATTTGGAGAGTGATTATTCAAGTTGTGCATTGGAAGTCTTCGCTATGATCAAGGTGATCCGAATAGCTAAGCATCAGAAGACTTGGCTAGGATCAGGGTGATCTGGATAGCTAAGCATTGGAAGTCACATTTTGGAGAGGGGTTCTTCAATTTGTGCATGGAAGTCTCGACTAGGATTGAGGGTGATCCAGATAGTTGAGCAAGGGGGCATCTCTTACATTATGTAAGGTTGAAGGGTAGGTTTCTAGGTGAAGTGGTCACTTGAGAGATTGTATCTTTTTATCTTACTAGTGAAAGATGTTTGCTAGTGGTTATGGTATCAAGCCGTGGATGTTTCCTCATCGAAGGTTTTACCACGTAAAAATCATGTGTTGATTTTCTCTATCCTTATCTCCTTATATTTGTGTATGTGTTGATATATATCTTGGTTGATATCTTTGTGATTAATAATCATATTACATCAACTTTGTATATGTTGGAGCTTTATGAATAAAAAGTCAAGTTATAAGTTGAGTTTGTTTCACATACATGTTATAGCTTATATTGACTTTGTGTTGAACAAGCATGTCCTTAATTGAATTAATATTGCTTGTGCTTGTCTTTTGAAGTGTGATACAAGCTATTTAGAGGGACAAACTTTTGTTTGTTTCAAGGAAGTGAAAAATGTATAGTAACCTATTCACCCCTCATCTAGGTTAGCTTAAGGTAAATTAACCGTGTTTGTATTTTTCATCATATTGTGACCCTCATTTTCTTCCCTTTTGGCTCGATCTCTAACGAAATCGGGTATTTAATTGCTCATTTTAGTCAATGAAAGCAGAATAATTAAGTAGAGGGCATTAGAGTACAATTTAGAGAATTTTGGTCCAAAAACATGTTCAGATTGAAAATCATAGGAGAAAAGAGCAAAAGGCAATTCAGCTACCAAGATCGACGGTTAGAGACCACCATTCAATAACAAAGAATTCGGCGGTTGAAGAACTCAACGGTTAGCAACTGCCAACCAATTCTTGAGAATTCGACGGTCAAAGCAATTGGTGTTTGGTGACCAGCGATCAACATCAGAAGGATTCGGTGCCCAAGGTACTCGACGGTTAAGGCATTCGACGGTGGATTTCAACTGTAATCGTTACCCGAGTCTAAGCAATGACGTGATTCAGACCCATTTTTGGCAATCCATATAAATACCCCAATCTGTATAAATACCCCCTTTATAGACATTCTCTGCAGATTTGACATCACATTTCCATAAACTCTAGATCTAGGAATATTCTCTCAACAAATTCAACCTTTTCCAACCCTTACATCACTATTTTCCTCACTAAATCCATTCTTTTTTTTTTTCGGTAAATAAATAGTATCATAGAAAAAAAAGGAGAGAATGTACAAATACAAGGGGCATATCCCAGGAAGTAAAGAAACATGACCACAACAACCCATAAACAAGCTCAAAACAAGAGCTGGACAAGGTGCAAAAACAAAGCACTATCAAATCAAACAAATGAGGCCAACAACACAAACATATAGAGTTAAACATTCCAATTCATAGCAATGAGAGGCTAATCCTTCAAATTGATAGAGGAGAGTCGATAACGAATAGTGTCAATAATAGACCGGGCAACCACTGCACTAGGCTTGCGAGAGCTTTTAAAAATTCAGGAATTTCACTCTCTCCAACGACAATAGACAGCCACCGCAAGACAGCTTTTTTGTCACTGTGGAGGTAGAGTGTCCTTTCCAATGAATGGACACCCAATCAATTAAGTCATTCCAACAGAGACCAATCCAGGAGCACCACACTTATTCAAGAGCTGTGTCCAATGGCTTTACCATACAAACACTCAAAGAAAAGATGAGCATCATTTTTGATCTGAGAGTTGTAGAGGACACACTTAGCAACAACATTCGGATCGTAGCGCTGAACACAATCCAAGGTAGAAAGCCTACCATTAATAGCCAACCAAAGGATGAAAATGACGTGTACGTTTTTGTCATTAGAAAACGTCCGTCAAAGAAATTTCTAAAATACCTTAGCTATGTGCATGAAATTGCTTAAAACAAGTATAGCGATAAGCTAGGGTATCATCCACAGGGATCGAAGGTAGCAATGATTAGATTAGGATTAATAATATTAAAATGCATAAAAGTAAAGTTTCAATGATTGGGATAAAAACTAACACTAAGATGCACTTAACAATTAAACAAATTAATCTAAGATGCAATTACAATTAGGGAGAAAATGAGCGATAAGATATGATAGAATGGTGTGGGAGTTAATGCAATCTTACACAAACGGTGGGCCTTCCATTTACCAATTAAGAACTGATTTGATTTATTATGGCAAATCTATCTTTAGATGTGATTCTAGGACCACTTAACTCTCTCTACACACCAATGATTGGGATGTTCAATTGGGTGTAGAGAGGGTTTCCAATTAAGTCTAGATAGATTTAGAGTAGTTGAAATGAATTGGATTGGGATGCTCACAATCCACTCCTTCCACTCTTTTTGCCGGGATATGTTGGATTGGATGCTCACAACACATCCCTCACATTCAAGATAACTAGTTTGTCACCTAAAAGTTTGTATCTCAACTTAGATTGAGAGTTTGGATGCCTACTCAATACAAGGAGATATTTAACATCAATCCATGAAACAAGAGTTTGGATGCCTACTTAATCCATAGAGATATCAAATTCATTAAGAACAATGAATGGAAATAACAATCAAATACTAATATAAATGGTGGAACACCCATAAATTGATGGTCAATTATATAACTCCCTCTATGGGGTTTAGCTACCCATGTTAGATACAAAATTAAAGCTAAGAGATGAGAGTAAGAGAATACCTATGTATAGAATCCCTTTCTTGAAGCTTGAATCCAATCTCCTATTAGCCTTCCTTAAGTAGAGATGATGAAGATGGTGTAGGGTGGTTAGATTTGGTGAGGAATGATTCCTAGATCTAGGGTTAGAGTTAGTGATGTAAGGGTTTTGAGAGAGAGGGTGAAAATATACAAACGCGGTTAAATTGCCTTAAGCTTAGAGGGGGGTGAATATATTTTACATCTTTTTTCAGTCCATTGAAACAAACAAGAGTTTGTTCCTCTAGCTAGCTTGAATCACAACACTTTAGATAATAAAGCATATGTAGACAATCAATATGTATTCTCAAACAAAATATTGTCAATCAAGCGAAGGAATTATAATAAAACTAAAGACAAAGAATATTTGTTTTCTCAATAATGTTCAATATGTACAAGTACTAATCAAAGATGATTATATACAAATAAATCTAAGTACAAATAAAATGATATTTACAACTTTGATCAAATGAAGTGCTTGCATCTCACACATTAAAACAATCATGATTACAAGAATATCTAGAAATAAAGTTTGTGAAACAAGATACAAACATACACATACAAGTATAAAAGAGAGATAAGAAGAATTGACACAAGGATTTTTTTTAACGTGGTAAAACCTCCTAAGAGGAAACATCCACGGGTTGAATACAACCCGGTACTTTTATTATTGGAAAGTAGATAAGACATTCTTCAAAAGGGACCAACAAATGACACACTCTATATTGGACTCGACATCTACCCAATCCCTATTGGTAGATTGGAAATTCCTCAAAAGTGATCAATATATGACACACTTTCTATTGGACTCCACTTTTACACAACACCACTGCGAAGTTGGAAATTCCTCAAGATTGGTCAACAAATGACACACTCTCTACTGGACTCCATCGCATCCCAATATCCTGGGTCTACCAATATGAACCTCACCAAGGGTAATGAGACCCAGAATCAATAGCAAGGTAACGTAATTAGGATCGTGTTCTAAATTCAGTTTTATAACAAAGAAAAAAAATAAAAGGACCTTGACATGTTATCTATAAAGAGATAAGAACCAAAGGTAAAAGAAAGATTGTAGATTCCACACTCAAGAAATAAGAAGGATTGTGAGTGATAAGTCAAGATTTGAGAACTAAAGAGAGAAATCTTTATCAATATTATTTCAATTCTAAAAACTACTCCATAAAACATTCATACGTCCCTTTTTATACTAAAAATACATAAGACCTAAAGGGAAAAGAAAGTCTACACGCCTAGCACAAGAAAGGAAAAAATATTTGGCAATTAATGCTTTTACAATCAGGAAATTAAATGGGCAATAATTACCTTACAATCAGGAAAGAAATAAAGACTAAAACTAGCAACTAGTTGACTTGCTCCTTATTTGGAAAGCTGAATTTGGGAAACATATCAGCTCCTTTATTTGGGAAACAAGTCAACTCATTATTCTTTAGATAAAAAAAATATAGGAAATATGTTGAAATAGGATCTACTCCAACCATACGCAGCCCATGAAATAGGAAATATGCTGAAATAAGGATCTCCTCCAACCATACGCCGCCCATGAAAAAGGAAATATGCTGAAATAGGGATCTCCTATTCAGCCCAATTAGTTTCCTTGATGACGTTGACTAAGCTTTGATCTTCGCGTGGGCCCATCTTGGACTTCAACATTATAGAATCAGCCCAAGTTTCTTGAATCAAACCATTAATTGCTTTTTTGAGTCTCTTAGCCCTTGTCTTTGTTATTAGGCCAATTGGAACATGCAATGGATCCCTTGGTACAGCTCCTTTATTCTCATCATTTCCTCTAGAAAGTCTCCCTTTCTTGATTATCTGGACCACATGTCCTAATCAAGACTTATTGCTTAGCTATCCGGACCACATGTCCTAGCCAAGATTGCATACCTTTTACAAGAACTTCCTAGTGTGATCAATGCATGCAAAATGCAAACAAGCACTCAACATAGAATATGATATCAATACATTCTATGGGAACTAGACATAAGCATGTGAGTTTATAAATCAAAATTGTCTAGTTAGTAAACATGAATAAATTCTAGAACATGTGAAACACCTAAACACATTAAATTCCTAGAATCATTCATGTATCTAAAATTTGAATTAATCATATACATTAAGCACACATTCAAGGTTTTAGTAACAAACATAAACATGCTAGATTCACAAGATATGATCAATGAATATTCTAGCAAATATTTAGAGCATGTATTTATGAACAAATCAATTAAATCCTAATTAGCTCTAAATATGAAATCAAATGTGCTAATCCTAGATATGTTCAACTGCTGAGTCCTAGCTCATGAAAAGGCTATCAATCATAAAAATAAAGTCAATCAAAGAAGAAATAGCCCTAGATAATAAGCTAATCACAATACAACTCACAAACATGTGAAACCCTAGATTTCAATAAAAACTAGTTCACATTCAAGTCTCTAATTAGACAAGATTAGCTTATAATTGAAGCTCTACTTCTCAAATGCATTTTTCCAAGTAACACATACATATAGATGAAGAAAACCCAAGGTAATTGACGACTTTGAAGATCAAAACACAAAGAATAGATCAATACCTTGTACTATCGTGCAGTTTCGGTTTTGAGTATAAAACCACCACAAAACTTGAAAAAATGGCTACAAAGTAACTTGGAGAAGGTAGGGGACTTCAGTACAAATATTGTCCAACTTGAATCACTCAAATCAGATTAGAAATGAGAGAGATATGGTGTTTGGAAGATGAGAAAAATTGGAGAGAAAATTCTGCACGTGTTCTTAAATTTTCTTCTTGAAATGAAATTAGAGAGGGAAAGTGTTTTTAAATGAGAGAAAGAGAAGGAAAAGGAGGGACCAATGGCCACGTGCCACCTCACTTCCCTGAGGAGGCGTGTGGCCATCTCCAGGGCAGGAGGCTCTCCTCCCCGAGATGGCCACGCACCTCCTCGGGGATGGGTGGTAAATGGCCTTTGGCCACTTGCTTCCTCCCTCACGTACCTTTGCATTTTTCGACCGCTCTCCGGCCTCCAAACTCTGAATTTGAATCCGTTTTCGAATTATGAACCAAGACTCTCTCATGCACATGGATGACTATGAAAATTTGACCAGAAAATAAGAATTCAACTCTATACATGAAGACGAAGACAATGTATAGTACGTGACAGAAAAGTTTTGTAACCTTTTACTCGAAATTTGAAAATTAATGAATGAGTAACCGAAAA
Organism: Dipteronia sinensis; assembly: GCA_033220585.1. Classification (NCBI taxonomy): domain Eukaryota; kingdom Viridiplantae; phylum Streptophyta; class Magnoliopsida; order Sapindales; family Sapindaceae; genus Dipteronia; species Dipteronia sinensis. The sequence goes on from CM065638.1 coordinate 39,990,017, forward strand.
GACCGGAAATCGATAAGGAATAAAATAAGATTGAATTCAAGTTTGAAGTCCATAAAAAATTAACAAACAAATACATGAACACACAAGAATTCCATTTCCTAGATATAGTCCTAGAACATGCAATTTACAAAACTTGTCAAATTAAAACTAATGCATGAGCATTCAATATCAAGTGTGTGAATGTGTTATACCATTTGAGCACAATGATGTAGGGACACATATGGATGTAATGTGTGTGTGTGTGTGTGTGTGTGTGTGTGTGTGTGTGTCTAAACTTTGTAAGAGGAATGAGGTTTAAATATAGCTTTGTTGAGCAATGAAGCATATTCCTCTTTGAAGACTCAATCTTGCTTGATAAGTTGCCAAATCTTCTTTGAATCTTGAATCATCATCAATTTAAGACAACTAATCAATACAAGTGAAACATTGTTTTGATATGGAATTAATGCCAACATGACTCAAAAGCTTAACAATCTCCCCCTTTGGCAAATTCCATGTCAAAACCCTTATACATAAACTAAAACAATTACAAAAAAGATTGGTCACAATGAGTTACAATGAGTTACACAATCCTAGACTAATCTTCAACAAGTCTTGAACTTCTTCTTGATCCTCTCTTGTTATCACCTAAATTCAACTTTGAAGCACAATGTATATATGGAGACAACACATATGGCAATGTACATCTGGCAAGAATAAAGCATTTAAAGTTCAAATGGATCATGTATACTCCCCCTTAATACATGCTAATCCAAAATACTCTAACCAAGTTCAATACAAATTATTACATTCCACAAAAGTTCAAGTTTCCAAAAGAAACATAAAAAATGAAACATAAAGATTTAAACTAAGTAACCAAGCACATATTTCTCCCCCTTTTTGACATGATAAAGCCAAAAGGAAAAGAAAATGAAATGTACCTCATGATCATTCTACTAACTACTTGTGTCAACAAGGAACTTTGTGCGATTGATCGTTCTCAAATAATGCTTTAGAGTAGTCCTTTTGCTTGAGGAGATGCTTTCTTCCAATTCTTTGATCCTAGCATCTTGTTGAGCGACCTTAGCATTTAGTTCTTCAATCTTCCTTTGTGATTCTTCAATCTTCATACTTGACTTTTCAACCTCATCCTTCAATTGTGTAGCCCAATCCAGAAGACAATTTCTGCTAAATACAAGGCTTGAATCTTGAGATTCACTAAAAAGCCCAAAAGTATCACAAGACCTACCTTTGTCTTTGTATGACATAAAAGTCACATGTTTATCACTAAACTTCTCTAAGGGAGGTAGTAGCACATCTTCTTCTTGTTTCTTCACACCAAGAGCCAAACAACAAATGAGTAATAAACCCCGGGAGTGCCAACTTCTTATCCAACCTAGTTGAACAAGCCGCACTATCAATTTATTTCATAAGAACTTCTCCAATGTTTATGGGTTTGTTAGTCACTAAGGCATACACAATCTTGATTTTCTCCTCGTTTAGCTCGGTAGAGTTAGAAGATCCCACAAGATTTGTGCAAATAAAAAAATGCCAAAAGGCACTAGCCTTAGGGGTCGTTTGTTTTTTTCACTTAAAACTTAATGGGTCTGAATTGAACTCATTAAGTTGTTTTGTTTGTTTTTTTAAGTGGTCAAACAACTTAAAAATATCAAAAAACAACTTAAAATAAAAAGTAAGAAATTCTGACTTTTAACTTAATTCCAAATCACTGGATTACAATTAAAATATTCTCTTCCAAGTCTATCCTCCAAAAAAGATATATTTCCAAATTTATATTAATTTAATATGGTGTAAAAAAAATTCTTTTAACATATTTCTTATTTTAAACATGTTTTAGAAAAGAAAAAAAACCCTAAATACTTTTCATAATGAAATTTTTCAGAGATTGAACAATTGAATTTCTCTCCTGCCAAATCCCGGTAAGAACTCTTTATTTATTTATTTTATCTAACTATTCATATAGTGCTCAATAAAGTTGTCTATCATATTAAGTAGATTTTGTGGCTCGAAAATGTTATAGAATTATTGTATATAATAATTCAAGAACCTTTTTTTTATTTGGTTTCCGGTGCATATGATCCAGGAAACAAACAAAAAACAAAAACAAAAATGGTTTCATGAATTATATTCATCGGAAACGTGGACAACGTATAAAATTGAACTTGAACTTGAACTTTTTTTTGACAATAAATTTAACTTAAACTTTGTTTGCAGAACATGCAAAATTATATTCTTTGTTTAACTTTTTATTTTGTTAAATTGAATTTTGTTTGCAAAAAAAAAAAAAACCATACAAAATGTTATAAAGAATGGTGCATGTTAAGTATGGATATAAATGTACAATTACTTATTTTCAGACAGTTTTATTTTTAAAAAACAAACATATTAACAGCACATTCAGATGTGAGGAAAAAAAAAACAAACATGTCATTCAGATTCAGATTTCAGTCCCTATTCAGTCTTCATAAATATTCAGGACTGTTCAGTATTCAGACAAAAAAACAAACGGCCACTTAGTCAACTCACTTTGGCTAATGAAAGCACGATTACCTCATTCAAAATCATTATCATCACATAAAGTTCTACTCATCACATTGAGATTCTCACTAATTTCAACATCAAGAAAGTCTGACTCAATATCAATGGATAACCCGAGGAATTTATTGATATTCTTCGAGTTAACTCTAAAGGCAATACCTCTCACATCCATCAAAGCATCTACATTGGTAGTACTATGCTTGTACTCATGGTAGAATTCTCTAACCATACTATCATTGACCATTCCAAGCATATTAACCCATGTACCCCAATTTTTATCAACAATAATCCAATGGACATAAGAGCCTCTACACTCACAAATATATACCTCTTTCTTGCAACAATTTTTTGGTTCCCATAATACACAAATGATTCAATATAGTGGATTTGGATTTCTTAGAGGTAGATGAAGTAGATTTGGATTTTTCTATGGGGTTAAGAGAATCACAACTCATGGTAGCCTTGTTTCTTCCCATGACTTTGTGTAAAGAATCACTAAACACATAAAACAAATGTGAGTGGAAACAATCAAAGCAAGTTAGTCATCAAAAATACAAATGCAAATCTTACTCTAGAACTAATGCAATAAAAAAAAGTGCAATGAAAGTAAATTGGAATGATTGATGGTGGGAACTAATTTAAAATGCAACTACTATTAAATTAGATAAACTAATCAAAACTTAAGATAATAAAAATATATGTGAAAGGTATATGATGATAGATATGAGAGTTGATGCAATATAGACACAAATCTTGGGAGTTCCACTTATGTATGGGTTTTGGGTGATATGGGAGAGAATGGTTTTGAGATCTAGAGAAAAATAATTAGGTATGAAAGGGTGTGTGGGCGTGTGGCTGACCTAACGTATGATCCTATATATATGCTCCTCGAAATAGGTCTGATTTTGCTGATGTGGCTGCATCTTATGCCGTAGTGCAGGGGTATAGCATGGGTAAGGTACCCGTGCAGTACCCTTACCCATGCTATACCCGTGCAGTAACTATGCAGTCTTCATTTTGCTTTCTGGTTTGTGCAATGTGCACGGGTTGTGCACTGGTGTAGTACCCGTGCAGTCTGGTCTCCCTGTCTGGTCTGCTCTCTGGTTGGACAAAGTGCACGGGTTATGCACTGGTAAGGTACCAGTTTAGTACCCATGAACTGAGATCTTCTTGATTTCTATCCTTCGGTGCACGGGTAGTGCACGGGTAGGGTACACGTGCACTATGGCTTTCAAGAATCCCATTTTGCACCAATTTGTCCTTCTTCGATTCCGCTTCCCAATTTTTACCTAATGCCTGCAATTATGATAAAAGAGCCCCATAAGACACGAAAACACGCTCAAAAACAAGATAATGGTTAAGGAATGAGGGCCAAGATATATAACAATTTTGGCTCGATCAAATTCCCCTAAACCAAACATTTGCTCGTCCTCAAGCAAACTCAAAACAAATAACAAAGACACATGACACAACAAACATGACTTTGCCTAAAACTTTCTAGACTCAACAACAAACAATTCAAACTGTTGCACGTCCAACCGGTGATGAGATGCAAGGATGTGTGCAAGAGAGAAGTAGACATATGCAAAAAGTTCTAAAACAGCTTGAGGGCACTAGAGGGAAACTCGCAATATCACGAATCCCACACCTAAGAGTGCTCTCATATCGGGTACTACTAACTCTCACACCCTGAGCATAATTCTCTTCAACTCTAATCCTCACCTGGATCATTCTTATTTTTCCACTTTGAGTCCTAAGTTCACGCTCATGCAAAGTATGCAAAGATAGAATTTATGCATAGGAATCTAATGCATTGCCTACATTTTATCAATGAAAGACCGCTAATTTGTCGGTGAACTATCCTTAGAAAGATTCACTATGCCATGAATGTGGAAGATTGAGCATCAACAAACATTCCCAATCAAGACATGTCATAGATCAAATAGGTCTTTCCCCTAGGTTGTAATGGGGCCATGGGGTTAGATGTGGTGAAACAAATAAATAGGGAATTTTTGAGTTCAAAAATCACCAATCATGCTTAAACATACTCACACACCCCATACATAGCTCTTTTAAACTCAATTACATTCTAGTGACTAGGCATTCACTTACATACACATTTGTGCTACAAATTTATACTCCACATTGTGAGTACTTTACAATTATATCACAAGGCTCATTCTCTTCCTCTTTTTTTTTCTTTTTTCTTTTTGCTTTTGCCTTTTTCTTCCTTTTTCTTTTTGCACAATAACATTTGACAATTTGACAACTCGGCTCCAAGTGCAATATTTGGTACTTTTACTTTTTGAGCCATTTCATGCACATTTTACATAATTGCCTAATTACACGTTATTTCATATAAGAGCTTACACCTTTCAACCACATATACACACACACACACACACACACACACACACACACACACACACACAACCCACATGATTGTCAATTAAATGGTTGGTTTGTGTTTGGCTTATGGCTATATGGTTTTTGTGGTTCCAAAAGAAGGCAAGTGTTTGGCCTCAAAATTGGCTTTGGAGCACACATAAGGGATTAGGAATGTGTTTAGGCTAATTTAGTAGTTAAATGCACACATTGCCTAGAATCATTTCCACAATTAGTCTATTAAGGGAATGAATGCATCCGACAAGCAATCCACAATATATGTATGATGAATGTCCTATGGCATGTGATACATATGTCGAGAAGAGTGATTAAAGAGTAGACAAATCATACACTCAATGCGTTTTTTAATAGGCTTGTATTTGTAAACGCACTGGTGGTCTCCACTGAAAAAAATACAAACACGGTTAATTTGCCTTAAGCTAACATAGAGGGGGGTGAATAGGTTACTACACCTTTTTCGCTACCTTGAAACAAACAAAAGTTTATCCCTCCAAGTAGCTTGTATCACACTTAAAGAAAACAAGCACAAGCAATATTAATTCAATTAAAGATATGCTTTATCAAAAACAAAGTCAATGTAAGCATTAACATATAAGTGATACTAACTTAGATTGTTACTTGCCTTTAATGCATAAAATCTCAACACATACAAAGTTGATTTAATATGATTATCAAGTACAAAGCTATCAACTAAGATATATATATATATATATATATATATATATATAACAATACATACACAAATATAAGGAGATAAAGTTAGAGAAAATCAACACACAATTTTAACGTGGTAAAATCTCCAAAGATGAAACATCCACGATTGATTCCACAACCACTGGCAAACAAATTCACTAGTAAGATAAAAATGTACAATCTCTCAAGTGACCACTTCACCTAGAAATCTACCCCTTCAACCTTACACAATGAAAGTGATGCCACCTTGCACAAATTGAAGATTCACTCTCCAAATGTAACTTCCATGCTCAAATCAAAGAATAACTCTAAGAAATTAGACTTCCAATGCACAGTCCAAAGAATCACTGTACGGAATGTGACTTCCAATGCACAACTTGAAGATTCACTCTCCAAATGTGACTTCCAATGCACAACTTGAAGATTCACTCTCCAAATATGACTTCCAATGCTCAAGTCAAAGATTCACTCTAAGACGTGAGACTTCCAACCTTTTCACAAGGCATGTGATCTAAGTGAATGAAAATGATGCAAACACACACAACATAGTATATATGATCAATATATCCAATGGAGACTAGAAATGAATCAATATGGACAGGTCAAAAGTATTCTAGCTTACAATCCTAAAAAAATGCAATCACACTCAATGATGCATGTACATATGAAATGTGTGGATTAGGCACATAACATGAAGAACTAGATTTTGATCAACAATAGCTCAAAAGCTAATTTATCTAGAACTTGTAATATGAGCAATAAATATAGAGTATGTGAAACCCCTAACACACACAAAAACCTAGATTATGTTCAATCACATAAAAATGCTAAAATCAATTTGATAAAATAAAAATTGAATCTCCAACAAAATAATAGAGCTTAGATTCTCAAGATAATCATTTAAATTCAATCAAGCCCTAAATCATCAATCATATATTCTATTTCAATAAATATTAAATTAAAATGACCTAGCATATGAAAAGACTATCAATCAACAAAATCATGTCAATAAACACACAAGATAGTACTAGATTTGAAGCTAGCACAATACAACATCTCAAACATGTGAAAACATAGATTTAGAAAAATCTAACTCAACATGCTAATCAATTGAAGTTCAAACTAGCTTTATTAGAGATCATTTCTCTAATCAACAATAACACATCAAACATACATATATTCAAGAATAAAACCCAAGGTGATTGAAGACTTGAAGATCAAGAACAAAATAAAAATCAATACCTTGAAGAAAAACTGTGCTGTCACGTTTTTGTGAGTATAGCTACCAGAAACCTTGATCAAATGACTCTAAACCCATGTGGAAATGATAGAGGACTGGTATAGAAAGATTCTGATTCTTGAATCACTCAAAACAGAGTTCGTATGAGTGAGTTATGGTGTTTGGAAGGTTAGAAAGTTTGAGAGAAAAAACTGCACAATGTTTTTCAAAATTTTCTTCCTTGAATGAAATGAGAGGGAAAGACAATATTTAAATGAGGGAAATTAAGAAGAGAAACTCGTGACCAATGAGGGGCTGCCAAGTCTGCATCCCGTGGAGGCGCATGGCCTCCATGGGGGCAGAAGGCCTTGATATGAACCTTACCAAGAACAGTGAAACCCGGAACCAATATATGGTAGCAAGGATCATTTTCTAGATTCAAGTTTATAAGCAAGAACAATATAGGACCGTGACCCATTATCTATAATGATATAAGAACCAACGGTATCAAGAAAGTGAAAGACGCCACACTCAAGAACAAGAAAGAAAGGTGAGTGATAAGTCAATTTTCGGAACCAAAGAGAAAATTCTCTCTATTTTTCATTCAAAATCAAGTCTACTGAAAATTACATCAGTTGGTTCCTTATAAACTAAAACTCTAATCGAAAAAAGAGGAAACAAGATATTCGGCCATTATGGCCTTACAATCAGAAAACTAAATTGGGCAATAATTGCCTTATAAACGGGAAAGAAAATAAAAGACTAAAACAAGCAACTATTGACTTGTTCCCTATTTGGAAGGCTAAATCTGGAAACAAATCAGCCCCTTAATTTGAGAAACATATTAACTCTTATTCTTTGGAAAATAAAAATAGGAAAAATGCTGAAATAGGGATTTCCTCGGGATTTCCTCCAACCATACACCGCCCATGTTGTGCCACATGCCCAAACTCTTCTCTTATTCGGCCCAATCAATTGTCTTGATTATGTTAATTAAGCCTTGGTCGTCATGTGGGCTTATTTTGGATTTTAACAATTCAACATCAGCCCAAGTATCTTGAATCAGGCCATTGAGTGCTTCTTTGAATCTTTTAGCCCTTGCCCTTGTTATTGGCCCAACCAGAACATGCAATGGATCCCTTGGTGCGGCTCCCTTATTCTCATCATTCCCTCCCTCTTGAAAAGGATTTGTCCTCAAATCGTCACCTACATCAAAAAGAGACAAATCAGAAACATTAAAGCTTGCACTAACATTATACTCACCTGGAAGGTCTAGCTTGTAGGCGTTGTCATTGATCCCTTCAATCACTTGAAATGGGAAATCTCCCCGTGGAAGTAGTTTAGAACACCGCTGAACTAGTAACCGTTCCTTCCTCATATGCAACCACACCCAATCACGAAGCTCAAACACAACTTTCTTACGCCCTTTATTTGCATTGTTGGCATATTGCTCAGTTCTCCTCTCTATGTTTTGCCGAGTCTTTTCATGGATTTGCTTAACAAAATCTGCCTTTTTCTTCCCATCCAAGTTAATATGCTCATCTAAGTTCTTGCTATAAATTAGAATGTCATCAAAGTAAACAACCACAAATTTTCCAATAAAAGCACGCAAAACATGGTTCATTAATCTCATGAAAGTACTTGGTGCATTAGTTAATCCAAAAGGCATAACTAACCACTCATATAAACCATATTTTGTTTTGAAAGCAGTTTTCCACTCATCACCTTCTTTCATCCTAATTTGATGATATCCACTTTTAAGATCAATTTTAGTAAAAAAAATAGAACCATGAAATTCATCAAGCACATCATCTATTCTAGGAATAGGATGGCGATACTTTACAGTGATATTGTTGATGGCACGACAATCAACGCACATCCTCCATGTTCCATCCTTGTTAGGCACAAGCAAAACGGGAACTGCACAAGGACTCATGCTCACACGCACATACCCATTTTCCATGAGCTCACTAACCTGCCTTTGAAGTTCCTTCGTCTCCTCGGGATTACTTCTGTATGCTGGTCTATTCGGGATGGGATCTCCAGGTACAAAGTCAATTTAGTGCTCAATCCCCCTTATTAGTGGCAAACCAATAGGCATCTCTTCGGGAAACACTTCATCAAAGTCCTGCAAAAGAGAAACAACAACACTAGGCAAGGAAGGGTTAATTTCATTAGTACTAAAACAAGCCTCTTTGTACAAAAGTACAATCATTGGCTGATTTGAAAACAAAGCCTTTTTGATCTCACTCTCTCTTGCATAAAAACTCACTTGTTTTCTCTTTTTTTTTTCTCATCATCCACTTTTTCTTTTTCACTTTTTTTTTTCTTTTTTTGCTGTTTCAGACTCTCTTTCTTTTGTCTCTCTTTCTTTTGAACTCTCACTCTCTTTTTTTACATCTCTCTCTTTTTTTTAACCTCACTTGATCTTCATACACTTGTCTTGGGGTTAAAGGTACACGAGTGATTGACTTTTTATTGAGTATAAAGGAGTATCTATTGGTATATCTATCATGAGTCACATGTCTATCAAACTGCCAAGGTCTCCCCAAAAGGATATGGTCCGCGTTCATTGGTACCACGTCACAAAAGACTTAATCTTTGTATTTTCCAATTGAAAATGTCACCAACACCTATTTAGTCACCTTGATTTCCTCACAATCATTTAACCATTGAAGCTTATAAGGTTTTGGGTGCTTCAAAGTGGCCAAATTCAGTTTCTTTACAAAACTAGTGCTAGCCACATTAGTACAACTCCCCCCATCAATGATCATGCTACATACCTTATCATTAACATGGCAGCGGGTGTGAAATATGTTGTCACGTTGTATCTCATCATCTTCCTTGGCTTGAGCACTTAGAGCTCTTCTTGCCACCAAAAGCTCTCCATCCACCGGATATTCAATGTCACTTGCATCCTCCAAAGGCGACATGGACTCATCATCGGATTCACCCTCAGATTCGATATCACTATCATCCTTCAAAACCATTACTCTCTTGTTTGGGCATTGAGATGCAATATGACCTGCTCCCAAACACTTAAAGCACTTAATGTCATGGTTTGTAAAAGGTTGGGAATCTGATTTACCTTGATTTACTGTGCCTCCGGCCTTATGATCTTTGGAAGGTCCGGTCTTGGCCTTGAAACTAGGCTGGTCATCCCTCTTGCTCAAATTCGGTTTCCATGATGTTGAAGAACCCGAATTTTGCCCAACCCATGTGGAACTCTTTCTCTTCAACTGTTGTTCCACCTTAATGGCCATGTGTACCATATCAGTCAATTCAACATAATGTTGCAACTCCACTACATTTGCAATGTCTCGGTGTAGTCCACTTAAAAACCTAGCCATAGTAGCCTCTCGGTCCTCTTCTACATCAGCTCGAATTGTGGTTATCTCCATTTCCTTGTAGTAGTCTTCAACACACTTAGACCCTTGAGTAAGAGTTTGTAATTTTTGAAACAAACCCCTATAATAGTGACTTGGAATGAAACGCTTCCTCATGACAGCTTTCATCTCCTCCCAAGTCTCAATAGGCCTTTCTCCATTTCGTCTCCTACTCACAATCAGTTAATCCCACCAAATGATAGTGTAATCAGTGAATTCTATGGCAGCCAACTTCACCTTCTTCAATTTGGAATAGTCAAGGCAGTCAAACATCAATTCTATTCTCTTCTCCCACTCCAAATAAGCTTCAGGATCGGTTTTACCTTGGAAAGTTGGGATCTTCACCTTTATACTACCCAAATTATTATCAAACCTCTCTCCATACCTATCTTCTCTATTCCCATACCTATCTCCTTTATTCCCATACCTATCTCTTGTACCTCCCATTCCACGCCTAAATCTGCCCGCACCCACATTAGACATGCGATCATCCTCCTCTAGGTCATTCCCATCATCATCTTTATAGTCATTCTTAGGTGGGTTCCTTTCTCTTCATTCAACATTAGGAGCCCTGAATGGCTGCTCCCTTTGTGAACTAGATTCCACTTTGTCTAACCTAGTTCACCTCGCCAAATTGAGTCTCCATCCGCACCATGTGTTGTCGCATGGCTTTATACAAAAGATCGAGATCTACCTTTTCTGGTGTTTCGTTGGACACACCTTTACTGTTATCGTGTGACATATCTAAAACCTATAAACAAACAAGAATTAGTAAACCTCACAAACACTCCCTCACGTGTTTACCGTCAAAGATGGTGGCACTCACACTCGTGTTTCACTCAATTCTTTTGGCTTTTACCTTCTGATGAGCTCACACTCTCTTGCCTTTTTCCACTATTTGTTCACTCTTTCAGTTCCTTTTTTTTATCAACCCACGAAATCAAAAAAAGGAATAAAAAAAATAGTTGATAGAAGTTCAACTACACGACCTTGCAAAGAAAAAAATTTTGTACTCATTTTTTTTTTGACCTTGATCTTTTTTTTTTGACCTTGATCAAACGGACTCAAGCAAGGCTTTGGTATTTTTTTTACTGGACTTGCTCAATCGGAATTAAGTTTGTGAATTTTTTTTTTAACAAACGAAATCAGGGAAGAAGAAGAAGAAGGATAGATTAAACCCGAGTTTAGAAACCTATGCTCTGATACCAAATGATATGAACCTCACCAAGAACAGTGAAACCCGGAACCAATATATGGTAGCAAGAATCGTTTTCTAGATTCAAGTTTATAAGCAAGAACAATATAGGACCGTGATCCGTTATCTATAATGAGATAAGAACCAACAGTATCAAGAAAGTTAAAGACGCCACACTCAAGAACAGGAAAGAAAGGTGAGTGATAAGTCAATTTTCAGAACCAAAGAGAAAATTCTCTCTATTTTTCATTCAAAATCAAGTCTATTGAAAATTACATCAGTTGGTTCCTTATAAACTAAAACCCTAATCGAAAAAAAGGAAACAAGATATTCGGCCATTATGGCCTTACAATCAGAAAACTAAATTGGGTAATAATTGCCTTACAAACGGGAAAGAAAATAAAAGACTAAAACAAGCAACTATTGACTTGTTCCCTATGTGGAAGGCTAAATCTGGAAACAAATCAACCCCTTAATTTAGGAAACAAATTAACTCTTATTCTTTGAAAAATAAAAATAGGAAAAATGCTGAAATAGGGATTTCCTCCAACCATACGCCGCCCATGTTGTGCCACATGCCCAAACTCTTCTCTTATTCAGCCCAATCAATTGTCTTGATTATGTTAATTAAGCCTTGGTCTTCATGTGGGCTTATCTTGGACTTTAACAATTCAACATCAGCCCAAGTATCTTGAATCAGGCCATTGAGTGCTTCTTTGAATCTCTTAGCCCTTGCCCTAATTATTGGCCCAACTGGAACATGCAATGGATCCCTTGGTGCAGCTCCTTTATTCTCATTAGGCCTCCCTTCCTGTGGAGGCCAAGAGCCTCCACGGGGAGGGGTGCTTGGCACCTCTAAACTCCCTCGTGTACTCCACACGTTCTTCAACCGTTCTCCGGCCTCCAAACTCTGTTTTTGAATCCATTTTTGGATTACAAACCGGGACTCGGTCATGCACAAAAGATGTCAAGACAACTTTCACAAAAAATATGGAATTCAACTTGAAAAACAAGGTCAAAAACTATGTACGATAAAATTACGGAAAGTTACTTAACTTTCTAGTTTGAACTTGAAACTTAATACATGAGTAACCGAAACAACCGGAACTCGATGAGGAATTATATAAGATCAAAATCAAGTTCAATAACACAAAAACACAAACAAATAAACACAAGAACACACAAGTATGCCATTTCCTAGATATAGTCCTAGAACATGCAATTTATGAAAATTATCCACTTTAAATCTAATGCATGTGCATACATGTATAAGTGTGTGTATTGTGTTATACCAAATTTTTCACAATGATGCAGTGACACATATGAATGCAATGTATGTGAGTGCCTAGACCTTGCAAGAGGAAATAGGTCTCGATATACCTTTTGTTAAGCAACTTAGCTATGTTCCTCTTGTAGTCACCACTTGGTTTGAATGTTGTCCAGTTTTCCTTGAAGCTTGATTATCCACAAATCCTAAATAACTAATTAATACAAAGCAAATGTCATTTTGAAATAGAATTATGCCAACACAAGACTCAAAAACCTAACAATCTCCCCCTTTGGCAAATTCTATGTCAAAACCCATGTACAAATACTAAAACATACAACATGAAGATTGGTCACTTAATCACACCCTCACATTACAATGAGTTAGTTCCCTTTGACTAATCTTCAACAAGTCTTGAATTCGTTCATGTAGTCTTCTCTTTTAATCACCTAAAATCATCTTGAATCACAAAGCATATACAAGAGAAACATACATATATATGGCAAGATAATATTTAGATACATATCAATTATAGTTCAAATGGATACACATGTCTCCCCCTAAATACATGCATACTATCTATCAACAAAATATTATCAATATCCAAATATTACAAACCAAGAATTCAAGATACCAAATGAAATAAAAACAAAGTATACCAAAAACTAGACAATTCCTAAGATTAAGAGCAAATCTAGTATAATTGTTTTTCTCCCCCTTTTTGACATAAAATGAAGCCAAAAGGTTAAGAAAACATAATACCTCAAGATCAAGCATCATCAAAGAAAGTTCTTCTAGTTGTTGATCTCACATAATGCTTTGTAGTGGATGAATTGCTAGAGGCAATCTTGTCTTCCAAATCCTTGATCTTTTCATTTTGTTTAACCACCTTAGCACTTAATTCCACCACTTTAGCATCAAGCTCTCCAATCTTAGACATAATCCCCTCTTGAAATTGCATGGCCCATTCCGGTAAAGGATTTGTGCTTGACACAACACATGGCTCATGGTGCTCACCAAAAAGCCTACAAGTGTCACTAGCCTTCCCTTTTTCCTTATATGACATAAACACTAGGCGTTTGTCACAAAATTTCTCCAAGGGAGGTAGAAGCACATCATCTTCAAGCATCGAAACACCTTGCTTCATGAAAAAATGAGTTAGGAACCCCAGAAAAGTCAACTTCTTATCCAATCTAGACGAAGTAGCTGCACTCTCTATATGCTTTATCAAAAAATCACCAAGGTTTAATGACTTGTTTGTCACCAAGGAGTACACAATCTTTATCTTTTCCTTATTAAGGTCGGAAGCATTTGCAGATCCTACAAGACTAGCACATACAAATAGATTCCAAAAGGTACTAACCTTGGTTAACTCACTTTGACCTATAAAAGCCCTCTTACCCCATTCAAATCCATCATCTTCATATAAAGTCCTTCCCATGAGATTTAAATGATCAATGTTATCTACATCAAGTAGTTCCGACACAATCTCACTTGAAATACCAAGGAACTTATTGATGCTATCCAAGGAGATTCTAAATGTTTTACCACTTACACTCATCAAGGCATTCTCAAAGGTTGTACTCTCCTTATACTCAAAATAAAACTCTCTTATAAGGCTCTCATTAACAACCCCAATAGATTTTATCCAAGTATCTCAATGCCTATCATATATAGAGTGATAAATGTAAGAATCCTCAACCAAATCAACACCCCTATCTTGAATAAGCTTCTTGGTTCCCATAACACCTAAGGCTTTCAACTTTTTGGGTTTGGGTTTCTTAGAGGTGGTTGGAGTAGATTTGGGCTTGGCTATGGGTTTTGATAGAAGAATGGAATTATAAACCTTATTCCTTCCCATGTCTTTGTTCCTAACACTACAAAACAAAAACACATGAGAAAAATAGACACAAGTGAGTGTTAGTTGAAAAAAAATAAACATAAAATTGACATATGATGAAATAATGCATCGCAAATGCATAAATGTTCTTTTTCAAGCACATTAGTACACTTTACCAAATTCAACAAATGCATTTAGTAACAAGATTCATCCACACATGGAGGAATTGGTATCAATCACAATTACTATCGACCTCAAAACATGAAGGAATTGGTCGTAACAATAACTACTATCAACCCCAAACAAGAAGGAACTTTATCAACCTCAAGCTAGGAGGAATTGGTTGTAACTCTACTATCAACCTCAAGAATGAAGGAATTCATTGCAATATCAACTACTAACAACTCCAAACTAGGAAGAATTAATTACTAACACATTCATACAATTATTTCAAGATAGATATCATGCATTTGCATCATTCAATTATCCTAATCATTCCATATGTCAACTAATAACAAAGCAAATCATGTGAACATATCATAAAAGAGAATAAAAGTTTAACATACTATGCTCCCCCTTGATAAATGCTCTATCTAGGATCAAGATAGAATAGTGTTCACAATGATATCCAAGCACTCACACACATTCAAGCAATTTAAAAATAAATTTAACAAAATAAGCTTCACAAACTATGAGAGATACACCAAGATTTTCAATCACTTTCATAATTCTTCTCAAATTGCTAGAATATCAAAATACTTATAAACAAATATGTGTGTGTGTGTGCGTGTGTGTGTGTGTGTGTGTGTGTGTGTGTGTGTGTTTGCTTCAAACATATGTATATGAGTAATTTGATAATCAACTTGCAAATCATATCCACATCTATTCATGTTAAGCTTTTCCATAAAAGGTCAAACAGATTATCATCCGAAATTTTTGTTATAAAGATAATAGATTTCAACATATGAGCGTGTGTGTATGTGGCTCGTCATCCATTTCTATTTGACAACCCGAGCAATCATGATTTTCAACTATACTCCTTTGAGCCTTTTTTTTATTTAGGCTTTGAATCAAAGATTTTTTTATTGATTCTTTTCAACACTTCTTTGATTTTTCTAACATAAACATACACTCTTCCTGATGGCTTTCACTCATCACAATGGTGTAGCCCTTTCCTACATTGGGCGGCTGCACAACCAAGGTGTGTAGCTCTTTCGATGAAGGTGCTCGTTGAATTCTATGTAGTTGCCGAAGCAAAATGGATACTAATAATCATAGGTCATCTTAAATGTACTAGTCATAAGACTTTAAGGTGTATCCACAACTTACATATTTTCAAATTCAACTTACTACAACAAAACATACAAGAGAAGCAAAGTGCATTTTTGAAAACCAAGTTTTATGGCTTACAAGCACATGATCTAAAAGCAATAAAAGAGATTTACTTAATATCATTACTTCTCAAGAGAGTAGCTTTCAAAGAATATGAAGCTCATATTTTTCAAAACATATGCCACTCATCATTCAAACACATATTTCACACATCATATATAAAACCTTTGTGAACAACATCACTATAAGATCTTTAGTGAACAAATGTCAATGAGAACCATATGTATATTATACTGAGTTCTCTAAAAATGACATGCTACATGATGTAGTGCAAACAACGAGTTGAGAGATGAGAAACAAAGTTTGCAAGCATTAGGATATACAAATACCTTAGCAAGCATTTTTCATCAAATGCTAAGTCTCGCCCTTTTTATGAGCTCTCTTGGCTTGTTTATCCTCATGACAACAAGTTATTGGTGTGTCATCCCAAGAGAATAAAACTAAGCATTTTCAACTCAAACGAACATATAAAAATGACTTTCTCTAAAAGTCTTAACAAACATTCAACACCATAAAGATTTTAAAAATGAACTTCTTACAAAGTTAACCAATAGATTTCGACTATCATAACAATTATATGAGATAGCTAAGTTCAGGTCAAGTTATAAAGATACCAAGCTAGCTAGCTTAATTTCTTAATAACTTGACATAAATCTTGAAGCTAACTCACATGTGCAACTTACACTAATGGTAAGATCACTCACCCTTGACCCATTTGGTCTTGGGTGAACTTACACAAAAATCACCATCATTCTTGACTCTAATGTTGAACCTACAGTAGAGATTTTCAGCAATTTGATTCATAAGAATATAATTGATACTAATCTCCTCAACATTATTAGCAACACATGCTTTGTCAAGATTCATATAACCATCACATTTCTTCATCCAATTCTTTTTAACATGTGTTAGGATTATGCTTAATAGCAAGAGTGTACTATTGTAATTGACAATCTTTTCATATTAATAAAGTGATTTCTGGTTTTACAAAATCTTATAGCATTTATAATGATAATTGTCAAAGTAAATAATCATAAGGTCAAAAGACTATGAGAAAGGAAGAATTGTTCGTACATTTGGATATGTATGAGGTAGACACAATTCTTTAATTAGTTTTGAATAAACGTTCACAACTTAAATTAAAGGTTGGGCACTTTTATCTTGATAAACTTGTAGAATTCTTTTGCTGGCATTTGAGTGGGATCAAATGAGTTATGATGAGTCTAAAATCATCGAAAGGGTCTCTGAGTAAAAGAATCTAGTGCACTGGGTGCATTGAACATGATCACAATGAAATATTTTATCTAGAACCGTCAGTAGATACAAGTCTTTTCATTATGAGGACAATCAGAGAGTCTATCTTAATCCTGAGATAAATGATGGAATTATGATTGCAAGTGTTATCATTTGAGCTATCAATGAGTACGATTATATAGCATAGTCTATCCTCGATAGTTTGGTGGTATTCATTTGTTAATCGATAGAGGACTTCATTTATAGATATAGACATCGTGGCTCAATTTATTGAATGAGAGTATAATATTATCATATGGATATTTTGAGGTATTGGATATTAAATCTCAACGTTGAGTTTTCGATAATGTTTATTGAAAACATGACTTCTGGACAAGTCAAAATATCCAAGTTCAAAAAGTGGTCATATGAGTAAATATGGTAACTAGGAGAGCTATAGGTGGTCTATGAGCTCTTGGCGATTATTGATATTATACACGAGGATACACTATCTCCAATAAGATTGTCTAGGGTATGAATGAGAAACATCTTCTTATTCTATCTTTATTTAACAGTTCAATTTTAGCTCTTTAGTGGAATGAGCTAAAATTAATAGATCGGACCTAAGTGAATCATTTGTTGATTGTGATTAGGTTATGTCTATTGAAACTTAAATTTAGATAGCCCGCCAAGATCCCCAATCCACACGGACTTGCATGGATCACTTTATATATTCTACCTGACTAATTTATGGGTCAATCTAGAATTGTATTTAATATATTAAGAATATAATTTGCACATTATTTATTTAATGGGCTGCTCAAATTATATTAATATATTAATGTGAGGCATGTGGGCTAGTTTCTTTTAGTAAGAATGGGTCTAGTTCACATGTGGGCTATTATTTAAAGCCTGAATGGATTAAATAAAATAAGAAAATAATATTTGGCCCATATTTTTTGTGTGTGGGCGGCAAGGCTATAATAATAGCCTAAAATATTATTTTATTTTATTGTTTGATTAAATAGAAATGATTAATTAATTATTTAATTACAAATCAAAATCTTTTTCTGACTAGGAATTATGTTTCCTAGTAGTATACTATTATAGTAGTATAATAAATATAAAAGACTTAATTTGGTAAGTAGATAAATAAAGAATTTATTTATCTAATCAAATAAGGAAGTCTTTAATATAATCACAAATACACTATTTGAGTTGGATTAGGAGTCTTGGTGTGGAAAAGAAATCTTTTTTTGAAAAAGGATTCTTTGTCACCAAGTAAATCCACCTAGAGATAGGATTCTTGGCCACCAAGTAAATCCTCTTTAGGAAAGGATTTGTATACCTATATATATATTATTAATTTCGGAACTAATAGTGATAGAAAAAAAAGTTTTTTTTTTAGAGAAAGAATTTTTTTATTCTCTTGCTCTCTAGAACATAGTGAAAATTCGGTCAAGAGGAAGAGAGAAAGATAGTTCTAAATTCGATAGTGCACTTGCAAACCTTTACATAAAAAGGTTTTGTGCACACTTTCGATTTAGGTTCACGCGAGTTTTCACTCATAACGATTGTGAATTCAAAAGTGACCGGAACTATCTTTCTAGGCTCTTGGAGTTTTTGTGATTAACGATCAAGAAAGAAGATTTTGTTTTTCCATTCTCAGGTACGCAATTCAAAGAATAGGGAGACCACACTCCTAGGTGATTCACGTTCGTGATCGGATTGGAAGATCTTACCGATTACCATCGACGCTAAGTCAATCGGATCACACGACAAGAGGTATGATATCTTTTGAATATATGTATATTTAATTAATTAAAGGGTTAAGGTTCAAATATTGAAAATTTTTTAAACTATACTAAATTATTTTAGTCTCGCTTCCGCTGCATTTTCGTATTTTCCCCTACAACATGCATCTTCGAAACATCATGCTTATTAACATCTAATGCCCTAGCATGCTTCAATTTAAGTTCAATCTCATTATCTCTAGATGCATTTCCTATTTTTCAAAATTCAATGTACTTATAACACCTTGGTTTGATGTGACCAACGATATTACAAAAATGACAAAAAGGACTAAAAGATGAGATTGTACCTTGTGGATTTGAAGGGGTGATAAGAGTTTGTAAAGATACCTTGTCTTTCTTTTTACCTTAGCTTTGGGAGGATTATTCTTAGGAGAATTTTTGATCTTCTTGTTCTTTGCCTTCTTTGAAGGAGGTGATGCTATCACAAGCTTCTCCTTACCTTTCAAGATGCTAGGTTCTCCTTAAGGTTGAGCAAGATCCATGTTATTCTTCATGTTGATCGAACCATTAACTAAGTCTTTGATAGCTTGCTTAGCAATGTTGATCTCTTCAATATATTCTTGCTCTCTAACCTTCATTTTAGAAATAATCTCCTTGTGCTCAAAGACAAGTTTCTCAACCTCAACATATCTCTTCATGATCTCATTATTTTCACAAATAAATCTATGAGAGGTTTCAACAAAATCATCCACTTGAGTTTCGATCAAATAATCTTTCTCCTTAACCTCTCTCAATGCTTCATCTCTTTGCTCCTCAAGATTCCTAATCTTGGCCAATAGCTCGAGATTGGTTGTATTTGAACTTGTATCTTCTAGACGACTTTAATCAATCTCCTTATCAACGAAAACTATACAATCATCTTCTAGCTTAGTGAAAGAAGCCGTAAGAGCAACAAAGTTGCTAACATGTTCTTCTTCACTTGAGGAATCATCACTAGAGCTCTCCTCATCGCTAGAACCACTCTCACTCCAAGTGGCCGCCATAGCTTTGCCCTTCTTGTCTTTCTTGGACTTCTTTTTAGTTCACTCATTTGCAAAATGTCCAAATCCTTGACAATCATAGCATTGAACATTCTCATTGCTCTTGGCTTGACCATTCCTATCTACTCTTGGAGAATATGGTTTCTTGATTTCCTTTTCCGTAGAAAAGCTACCTCTAGGCTTGGTACCTCTTCTTAGAAACTTCTTAAACTTCCTAATCATAAGAGCCATTTCTTCATTCTCATCATCACTCTCCTCTTCAATAGCTTTGAGAGCGATTCCCTTACTTTTGGTTTTTGGCTTCAAGCACATCTCATAATAAGTTTGGAGTGACCCAAGCAATTCATCAATGCTTAAACAATCTACATCCTTGCTTTCACCTTGTCATTGAATCTCTTAGGGAGAGATCTTAGAATCTTCCAATTAAGACGCTCTCTAGAGATTGGTACTCCAAGTGCTTGACATTGGTTAACAATATTAAGAAGACGAAATTGGAAATCTTCAAACTTGTCTTCATCACTCATTTGCAAACTTTCAAATTGTAATGTCAACATTTGAAGCCTAGACTTCCTAACCGCCAAAGTACATTCATTTGTAACTTGAAGTGTGTCCCAAGCTTCTTTGGTCGATTCAAGATTTTGTATGTAGGAGAATTGATGTCCATCAACTCCTCTAGATATGGCGTTGATAGCATGATGGTACCACTTAGCAACTTCAAAGTCATTAGGCGTCCATTCACTTCTAGGTTTAGAGACTTCGGTTCCATCTTCAAGAACCTTACTAGGAGGAGTACAGCCTTCTTCAACTACCATCCAAGCTCTTTCATCTATAGAGCGAATTTGGGCCTTCATCCTCAATTTACAAAACCCATAGTTGTTACCACGAAGTAATGGTGGCCTTGTATTTGAAGCTCCTTCCGCCATTACATCATCTTGAAGTCCCATTGCTTCAATAGCTCTACAAATCACCGTGAAAGTATACCGGGATCTCACTAAGTTCAATCTAGTGACCCGCTCTGATACCAAATGAAAAAAAATACAAACACGGTTAATTTTCCTTAAGCTAACCTAGAGGGGGGGTGAATAGGTTACTACACCTTTTTCGCTCCCTTGAAACAAACAAAATTTTGTCCCTCCAAGTAGCTTGTATCTCACTTTTAAGAAAACAAGCACAAGCAATATTAATTCAATTAAAGATATGCTTAATCAAAAACAAAGTCAATGTTAGCATTAACATGTATGTGATACAAACTTAGATTGTTACTTGGCTTTAATTCATAAAATCTCAACACATACAAAGTTGATATAATCTGATTATCAAGTACAAAGATATCAACTAAGATATATATAACAATACATACACAAATATAAGGAGATAAAGATAGAGAAAATCAACATATGATTTTTACGTGGTAAAACCTCCAAAGAGGAAACATCCAAGGGTTGATTCCACAACCATTAGCAAACAAATTCACTAGTTAATCGAGCCAAAAATGTCATACATTTTGGCCCTCATATCCCTTCTCTTTGTCTCGTTCTTGGGTGTTTTTATGTGTATTTATGGTTGTTGACGATGATTTTTGGATCGTGTAGGATTGATCACGCATCTAACAAGTCGTTGCCAATTGTTAAAGATGTTATGAAGAAAATAGAAAAAAGGAAAGCATGTAAACACAAGTTTACGTGGTAAAACCCCAAATTGGGGAAACATCCACGATTGCCGGTGACGGCAAGAATGAGAATTCACTATGATGAAATTGTTACACACTCAGACTCTCTTGCTCTCACGTATTTATTGATTCGCTCCCTTTACAACGTTATTTTAGGGTCTATTTATATGTACATAGAGCTCTAATTCGTGGTGTACAAGTAAGAGAAAGTGGTGGTGTTTAATTAGGATTTGTTACTTGTTAAAGTCGTCTTTGTCTTCTTTCCTGTTTCGCGTCTTCCATGAATTGAACGAATTAGACTTGTTGCCTGATTGAGACTCTTTGATAAATAGTAATATTTCCTTATTGGAATGTGGTTCTAGATTCCTTGTTTGAGTAAGATCATTCTTCTTCGTATTCGAGTCGTAGTTGCCTTTAATGTCTCCCACGCATTATCTAACTGACCAACTACCTAACCCGGCCATATCTCTTTTACCCTGATTGGATCGTCTTTACCCGACTAGGTCATCTCTACCCGATCAGCTAGTTTCCCCGACCATCTTGGGTAAACTTGATCAAGCTTTGAGATCATCTACTAGTCACCTTAGGTTGATTTTTCTGGCTGACTTTGGTGACGTGGCATATCTAATCACCATTCTTTCAGGTGATCATGCTGACTTGTCATGCTATCAAAAAATCCCTATAACAATGGCTCTTGTTATTGATATTGCAAGCATTAGGTGAAAAATCAAGAAAAGGGACAAAAAGGATAATTGGTGCAAAAAGTGGTGAATTGAAGGCCATAGTGCACCGTTAGCATACCCGTGCTACACCCGTGCACCGGAAGAGAAATTCTAAGGAGGCCAAAGTGCACAGGTAACTGCACGGGTATTACCCGTGCACTACCCGTGCAACACACCAGACCAAGGAGCAGATCCTTGAGCAAGAGCCAACAACAAGGGTACTGCACGGGTCTCTTACACGTGCACAACCCGTGCACATTGCACAAAACATGAAGAAAAATGAAGACATCACGAGTACTGTACGGGTACCTTACCTATGCTATACCCATGCTATATGGGCATCAGTTACGTCCACATCAGTAAAATCAAACCCACTTAGAGAAAAATATATATAGGATCATATGTTAGGTCATAAATACGGCCATACACCCATTCCATTCATATCTTTCTCTCTCTAAATCTAAAAACCTTTCTATCCCAAAATCATCAAAACCCATCATCATCTTCATTAATTTACTACTCAAAAAGGACATTGGAGGTGGATTTGAGCTTGAAGAAATAAGGTTCTACATGGGTCCTTTCTATTTCCCTCATCTTTATCTTTGTATTTCATTTGTCATGAGTAGCTAAATCCCATTAAGGGATTGATGTGATTAACATGTAAATATGGGCATTTGTAATGAACTTAATTTCTTTTAGTAAATCTATCTAATATGTTTTATTCATTGGTTTTAATTGATTTCAAGAACAAGTTGTGTTGGATTGTACATGATTCTCTTTACAAGTTGTTTTAGAAATTATATATGTAGAGAATTGAGTATACATGAAGCATGGCTCTCTAAGATCATTTGAATAGAAGGATTTAACAAGAGTACATGACTCAAAAAAAATCTGGACTCATTAATCTCATCTATATCTAATCTTTAATGAGTAACCAAACCTATACATCTTAGGAATAGTTGCTTGTGATGGATTAAGCATCAAGCTATACATCCTAGGTTGGTGAATTTTGATCGGTCATTAATTGTATATGATTTTTTATCCCTATTCCTCTAATCAATTGCTTGTTTCTTGAGTTATTTAGGGGTTTTAATTGGTGTTTTGAGCACTTTCAGGTTTTGGATCTAAGTGATGTGTTTGGAGAATTTTATACGAAAAGGACAATTATTGAAGAATTGAGGGACTAATATGCAATTTTCCTTGAACCGCTGTCAAGACCGCTGTTAATTATGACAACGGTACCAACGGCGCTTAAAAAGGCAGAAGAAACACTTCAAAAACGCTGTCACACCGCTGTGAATTTCCACAGCGGTAGTCACAGCGGTTCCCGAATCAGTGCAAATGAGCCATGTTACGAAGGCCATATCTCTCAGCTCGGATTGAACTGTGTGTCCTTCCACCTATAGATTCGAAGCCCCAGAAGTCTAGTTTCTAAACCAATTTACAGCTCATCGATACAAACTTTAGTGAATAAGTTATGCTCATTTGAGTACCTCTTGCGCAGATCAGTCAGTCATAAAATCTGTGAATAGTGATGGGATTTGTTTTGCAAGTTGTCGGAACGGGAAATATTACCTTCTTGGACATGAGTGTGAGTCTTGGAAAGAAAGTTGATACCTAATTCTTATCTTCCTTCAATAAGTAATCAATTTTAATGGTTTAGGAAAGAAATAAAATTCCAAAAAGGTAGAGTTCTAAAAGGGAATTGATTTCCTTGTTGTTTAAGGACATTGCCTAACATCTACACCTATTTAAACCTTTTTTGAACCCTAATTTCGGGATCTGGCCTCTACACAGACTTCACACCACTTTTCTACATAGTTTTCTAGATCCACAACTCTATTCTTTCATCCATCTTTACACATTGAAGATCTGAAGACGAAGAAAATTATAAGTGAAGACTTGAAGAACTCATTGGAGGCCTCAATGGGTTTTATCTTTTCTTTCTCTTCTCTTTTTATTTTTGCTATGTGTAACTAATCCTATAACTAGGGAATCAATGTGAACCTTTTGTGAATGCTCATGAATGGATTAATTATTATTTCATCAATTTAATTCTTGATTTATTCATTGTACGTAACTACGTAATCCTCATTAGTTTTAATAATTATTCACACCATAGATGATGCCGGACAACCCTAAACAAACTCCACCGATGTCAAACGCACTCACGGACAGCCCACGCACAAGAGAAACAAGCAATCCAGCCCGTCTCACACAAGAACAAATGAAGATAGATTAACTAATTTTCCAAGGGATACAGATATCACCACCCTTAGTAAACTAGTAGAAAAGGCTCACCACCAAGACTAATCTAAAGGGATATAGAAACACCACCCTCTCAACTAATCAAGGATACAAAACCAAAGGAAAACTCACCACTCAATGGAAATCCACCAAAGAGATACAGAGTTGAAGGATAAAATCTCAAAGAGACAATATTCTGAAATTCAATATTCAATAATTTTTCTTTTTACAAGGATAAAGGCTCAATATATAGCCTAATCATGGAACAACCCTCCATGCATAGGAAAGGGACGAAATTAAAAGATAATAACACAATTCAAGGCATTAGAAACTAAGAAATTAAAGACATTAAAGTTAAACCCTTCAAATCTGTGCATTGTTGACTTCTGACCATTCAGCATAAAGGTTTCGACAAGATCGGGCCTTACCTAGATACTCTTTAATCTTCTGGAAGGCTTTTTCACATTCTTTGTTCCATTCCATTCCACTCCTTTTCCTTTCCTTATTGCTTTGAGGAAAAGCAAGCACCTGTCTGTTGACTTACTGATGAATCGGTTTAACGAGGCCAGGCGGCATGTTAACCTTTGAATGTCTTTTAAGGTAGCTGGGGACCTCATCTTCTCAAAGGCCCTTATCTTCTTAGGGTTCACCTCGATCCCTCTCTGGTGTGCTCGAAACCCGAGGAACTTTCCTGACGGTACACCAAAAACACTTGTTCGGGTTAAGTTTCATCCCGTACCTTCTCAGCACTCCGAAAGTTTCTTCCAGATCGGTTGCATGCTTTCTGCTGTGATGCTTTTTGTCAGCATGTCATCTATATAGACCTTCATGTTCTTGTCGATCTGTCGGGCAAACATCTTGTTTACCAGTCTTTGGTAAGTTGCAGCGTTTTTGAGGCCAAAAGGCATTACTTTGCAACATTAAAGCCCCTAATATGTTGTAGCAGTTATACTGATTCCCTATCTGGCGGCATCTTCGATGACTCCCCGTAGGGATTCCTGGACTTTCCGGAAAGTATCCAGGGAGATACCAGGGATATCACCTGTAGAGGTCACAACATCTTGCCCAATGGAAGGCATAGTTCTAGAAGGTAAATCTCCTCCGACGGTGCTGATGTTTATTACACAAGTATCATCAATACAAATGGGGTGCTAGTTGATGATCATTTTTTGTGTCGTTACCAAATTGCGGATATCAAAAGATATTTATAAAATTGTTCCCACGTAATGTGCTCTAAAGTTTTGAAAATGTAATAAAACGGTAAGTGAGGGTATCGTCCATAGGGAGGTGTCATCCGTTAATTGTCTCTCGTTTTAGTGATTATTGAAAGCAAGGTAAATAAGAACATGGCAAGGGTGAGAGTGATGTGTGTGAAGTGTAGCATTTGAGTGTGTGTGTGTGTGTGTGTGTGTGTGTGTGTGTGTGTGAACAAGAACAATGAAAGAAACAGATAAGAAAACATAAGAGAACATGGAGGGGTGAGAATGGTGATTAAATTGATAAATATAAAATGGAGGATATGCGAAATGCAAGAAAATGGATACATATGGTACTCATGTCCACCAAAACATTCGCGCCACCTACAAGAACTAACATGCAAAGACACTCCTATATTGGGTTCAATCTAGCCTTAAGTATGACCTCTAGATATGGAAATGGGAGAGTCGACTAGTCCTCTAAAGCTACTCATCAAAGATGTGTCGCATGAGCAACTACTAAGGATTGCGTTTAAGCACATAAAAGAGATAAACATAAGATCAACCACCGATCGCTACTTACATGTCACGTGTAAGCAACAACCAATGGAGGCATTAAGCATAAATGGACCCTCGACTACTACTCCCTGAGGGTGTATCGTACGAGAAATGCTCAAGGGTCGCATAAGCATGTAGGTTTATAGAACCAAAATGCACAAAGGCATCATGTATACACTTTATGAATTCCACCCAAACAAACAAAAATACTCAATTCAATCCAAAACATGCATTTCGAATAATCCATCGACATATGAACAATCATGGGATGCTTAATTAATCTACTCCTAAATTACATTAACCTACTCCTAATCTCAATCATGAACACATACCGATTTCTACTCTACATGCCATGAATGTAAAGACAAGAGCTATCCCTAACATGCATCAAGAGTTGGGTTGTCAATCCTACTTAATACAAGTCAAGTGTCAAATTAAGTGTAATTGAATGGGACAATACAAGAAGAAATCAAATACAACTCAATTAAATAAATGGAACTAGTATTAGGGTTTACATATTTCGCAAATGGAGATACACATAAAAGAAGAAAATAACAAGAGAAGAGTAAAAAGAAGAAACCCAAAGGGTGTCAATCCCCGATCTCTCGGAGAGTGGCCCAATTGTCATCTCAGATCTCCAAGCTCCATTGAAGCTCCTCCTCCTTATAGACAAGATAGGTTGCTCTTTCCTCTCGAATCTTCCTCAAGGATGGATGATGATGGTAGTAGGTGGTGGTGGAGAGGCAATCCATGGAGGTTTCCATGGATGCCTTTTGAAGCTCCTCTCTCTCTCTTGATTTGGTGAAGAAGATGAAATGGAGAGGATTTTGTGTTTAGGTTTTTGTGGGTTGAGAGTTGATGGGTCTTGTGAAGAAAATAGTATATTTATAGGTTTGGGGGGTTAGGGCACGAAATAGGCATGAAAGGACACATTTACCCCTCTAAAATGGCTGAAAACGTGACTTAAACTGAGCTGGAACACACGGTGCATTGGCTAGTGCACGGGTAGATTACCCGTGCAGTACCAGCCCACTGCCACGCAACAGTCACTAAAATGGCCATAACTTTCTCTACAAAACTCAGAATTGTAATTCGTTAAAATCGCTAGAAACTAGACTACCGGAGATTTCTGAATATATGTAATCCAAAACAGTGGTTTAATATGAGTAGGGAGATATGACCCTCCAAAGTTGGATGTGCTGCACAAGCTTTTCACAATTTCATCCCATTTTTCTATCAAATCCCATTTTGTTGAAACTCCTTATAGCCTAACAATGCCTGCATTGAATAGAATAGAGCCATTAGACACCAAAACACACTCAAAAACAAGCTAAAGGATATGGAATTGAGGGCCAAAATATAGCACAATTTTGGCACGATCACCAGTCTCACGTGGGGATTGACTTCCATTTCTACTATTTGCCATGCTACTATTATATAGATTTCCTAAGATTTTGAAACCCCCCCCCCTTCTAGCGTCAATTGTTGACGGTGATTTTTGGGATTATATAAATTCAATCACACGTCACACAAGGTATATCGAATTGGCAATTATATATTCGCCCAACAGAAATAAAAAGAAATTATGCAAGCAAGATTTTACATGGAAAACCGGAAGGGAAAAAACCATGGTTGCCGGCGACGGGGAGGAAGCAATCCACAATGAAAAAAATCGTTACAATCTCAACCTCTCTTGCTCTCTTGTATATCAAATGATTCGTTGTCCCTTTTTTGGTGTTTTTAGGGTCTATTTATACATGTATAGAACCCTAATTCTTGGAATACAAGTAAAAGAAAAGTAGTAGCAAATCTATAAAACTCTGACTTATTGGAGCTGTTTAATTCACATCGGGACTCTTGCCTATTCTGGATTTTGATAGCTCTAAGAAAATTTGTTTCCTTATCAAAGTATGCTTCATGATGCCTTATTTGAGTAAGATTCTTCTTTTATGTATTTGAGTCGTGATCACACTGAATCTTATGTTGTTGTCATGTCGTGATTCTGAGTATGTCTCGAAATCATCCACGTGTCACTATACCGACTGCCTGCCAAACCCGACCAAATTTCCTTTACCCCCAACCAAGGATCTAGACCCAATCGGGTAACTTAACCCGACCATCTTGGGTACCCCCGACCATCTTCTTTATTTTGGTCAATACTATTACTTTAGTCAAGTGTTTTCCACCTAACCATCTAGGTAACCCTGACCAAGTATTATGGGAGCTACATTATAGTCATCTTAGGTTGGCTTGATCTAGTTGATATTCATTGACATATCATCTTCTAATTCCCATGTAATACGGCATTTATGCTGACATGTCATCTTTTCAGATTTTACCAATAACAACTTGAATATTGGTTAAGACCGAGATAATAAGTTGAAGACAACTAGTATAAGAAATGCACCAATTCAACTAAGAAGAAAGTCTACTCGAGACCTTACCCACAAGGGGAGAGCAATCACACATATTCAGATTAGAAGAGATGATAGGAATTCCCAAATAACGAACGGGGAGGGAGCCAACCGTGTAACCAAAAAGGTTGATGAGCTGCTGGCTAGTAGCAATGGGCATACCAGAAATGAAGATGTTTCTTTTAGCATGATTAGTACATAACCAGAAAACATGTAGAACTCATCAAGAGCTGATTTGAGGATGATAGCAGAATGGTAGGAACCATTACAAAGCATAATGAGGTCATCCGCAAAGCAAATGTGGGATAGCTTAATCTTATCATGGTTCCAATGGTATTTGAAGTTTGGAGAATTCGCAATATGATTGACCAGAAGCTTAGAGAGGACCTTCATTGCCATAACAACAAGATTCGGAGACATAGGGTCCCCTTTCTAATACCCCTTTTTCTAGAGAAGAAACCAGTAAGCTCACCACTAATAGAGATAGAGAACTTAGGAGTAGTATCTGTTCTTATCAGTTTAATAAAATTCCATTCTTACACACATCTCTCCCTCTTTATTTAATAATCCCAATCTTTTGCTATGAATTTGAAGCTCTTTGGAGAAGAAACTTGAAGGAAGGAGTCAACATCACACACCAAGGGTTATCTCTACCTCTCCTCTTTGATTTTCTTTTGTAATTCCATGAGTAGCTAAACCCATTTGGGTGGTCAATGTAATAAGTGTATGAATTGTGAGTGTTCCACCAAACTATTATTATTGTTATTCAATCATATCGATTTCATTCATTGGGATTTAATGCTTTTGATATCTTCTTGCTTTAGATTGCACACCAACTCTTTGAATCAAGTTAGGTATTGAATTTATTTGAGATTTTAAGTTGGCACATATCATGCTAATTTGAATATTAGCTCATTTGAATTGAAAGGATATATTAGAAGCACACAATTTCAATGCATCTTGGTATTTAATTCTATCAATCTTAAAATCAATTTCTCTACACTCAAGCTACACACTATAGTTGAGATATGGGTGAGATTTGAGTCATTCTTTGAGCAGCACTTAAGAATAGATTGGCCCTAGTTGATTAGATAATTGCTTAATGAAGTTTAATTGGTTCACCCACCGTTTATTCATGAATTGCATTGATTCCCCAATCACCTCTCATACTTTCACAACTCATATTCTTGTTAATTTCTAGTTGTTAATTTAGATTAATTAGTTGTTAGTTTTAATTGTTTATTTTAGTTGGTAATTTACATCAAACTCTTGGAATTTAATTTTCTGCACTTAAGAATAGTTTACATTTGCAATTTGATCAATACTACCCTCAGATCTCTGTGGAACGATCCTTGCTTATTGCTATACTCATCTTTTGGACTTGAGAGCTTTGATAGGCACTTTTAGAAAATATCTTTTGACTTGCATTTCACGACAAAAATTGCATAGTATCAAAAATGGCGAAGTCTGCTTAAGATCATTCAACCCAAGATGTTTATATACTGAATATGGCATCAGGTTAATGTTGGCGCCAAGATCAAACATTACTCTTCCCTCACTCTTTCCGCCTACTGTGACAGTGATGACAAAACTCCCGGGATCTTAGAGTTTGGGAGGTAAATTGACATTTGCCTACAGGTTAAGCGACTTGTGGATAATATGTCATAGAGCTCCTCCTGGAATGACTCCGGTGATAATATGTCGTAGAGCTCCTCCTGGAATGACTTATCCCATTTGCTTCCTTATATTATCCCCAAAAAATGGTACTTGTGGCACCTACAGGTTAATCGACTTATGGAGAAGGTAAACATGCTGTGAAGGTTTTGCCACTTCTTTCTCCTTTCCAGCCGTAGGTCTCCCTTTGCACCTTGTTACCTAAGTAACCAATATGATCATTGGAAGGCTTAACCTCAACCTTTTCGTCTATTACCTTACCATTGTATAGTATTGTAATGGCCTTGGCTTGCTCTGTTTAGCTAGGAAACTTTCTGGTTTCCTGCTTCTGAACCGCCTCAATTAACTGACCTACTTGCACCTCAATTTTCCCCATTGATACTTCCATGTTTTTCATCCTTTGGTCTTATTGTTTCCATATACTCATTGTTTTGTTGATAAGTTTGGGTACTATAAGTAAGAGATTGCATGGTTTCCTATAGTGAAGGCTTCCATTGTTGATATGTCGAGCTTCTTTGATTGTTGTAGCTCCACTGATTTTAATTATGGTGGCTCCATTGATTGCTCCATTTTCCTGCTTGAGAACTCCCTTGTCCCACTTGCATATTGCCTTGATCATTGTTGTTGTTGTTTGACCAAGAGAAATGTGGATGATTTCTACATCCAGGATTACAAGTATTCGAGAAATGTTCTCGGTCTTTGGTTGAAAGCATACATTACTTGAACCTCCTCATTCTCTTATAGGTATGTCTTACGAGCCAGGCCCACTTCCATGTCGTGTCCATGTCTTCCACACATGGTGCAAACAACGGCCACTTTTGGCCTTAATGTTGACATCATGGTTTGCATTTGCTTGTTTAAGAATGCCATATGAATTGACAATTTCGTGTTGGAGTTAACTTCATAGCGACCACCCCTAGCTTCTCTAGCACTTTTTTGTTGGGAGTTCTGACCCAACATCTCATAAATCTCATGGAATTCTTGGGTTGCCTTTGTAGGTTCAAGATTTTTGATTGCGTAACGGAATGAGGTTTTTTAAATTTCAATGCAATCATCAATTAAACCAATTGTACAGTAATAATCTAAAACACTAAGAAAGAGATGAAATTATTTCATACCAACGTTTGTAGGCTCCTTCTTCTTTTAGATATGCTTTCTGATTTAAACCACAAGATCTTCATGGCTATCTCCCAGGATTGGTAACGGCGTGTGCGCCCATTACGGTACTCAGAAACAAGGAGGATGAAGAAAAGAAGAAAACGATTTTTTTTTCTTTGGCCGAAAAATACCTAGAACACTTTCAAGGGTTTTTTTTTCGTTTCTTTTCTTTGGTTCTATACGCTCAAAAATTGACTCTCAATTATGAACGTATGTTGTGTTCTTCTTAGTTTCCAAGAACATATATCATATATATATACATATATATATATATATATATATTAATAAAACTGATTAATCATATCTTTTAAAGATATCTGATATCTTTAAAGATATTAATTAATATTAATATCTTTGATTTGATTTGAATTCAAACTCTTTTAAAGTCAAATTTAAATATTTAATTAAATGAAAATAAAAATAATCAACTTATCTTATCTTCATTCAAAATTAAATATCAATCAACACCCTACATCTAATGATTAATTACACAATTAAATAATCTAATTATTTAATTAACATAATCATTAATATTCATTAATTAAATAATCACATTAATATTCATTAATTCCCGAATAGACACACGTCACTTTCGTAATACAATTAATTGGACAATCCAATTAATTAACCGTGACCTTTGTTACCTTAACAATCGGGCTAGCAAGGAGACCCAATGGACCCACAGTATTTTGACCTCTAATAATCCTTAGAAATAGTTAATTAAACTCTTTAATTAATATTTCATGATTATTAAATTCGGGGTTATTCTACTAAAAACCCGAAGCTGCATTCTCTCAACTGTAGATGTTTTTACACAAACCAATAACTTTCGGTGTCCATCGATATAACTATTATATATGGTATAATCCTCCATAAGTAGTTCATAATTAGAGCTAGGTCATAATATCCATTATACCCCTCTAATTACATATTTTTCATTAAGTACCATTGATTCTCTAATGAGCGCTCTCCTAATTCCTCACGGAATTAGAAGAGCACTCATATTGTTCAAGTCCTGAATCAACCCTTAAGGGAACTACTGTTCGCATCTCGCAAGAAGGAGTAGATTCCACTATTGTGTACAAACCTTCCTAGCCACAAGCCAAATCACGATTCCAACATACGAAGCATATTGACCGGGAATGTAACTCCGATCTCACCCATGGTATATCAAAAACCAAGATCTAACCTGAAGGGGTCGATAAAACACTCATGATTAAGATCACCCATATATAGCTATCATTTGTCGATATATATGAATCTTATCATGTAACTGATCTTATTGAGAGATTCATATAGATCGTGGCCTAGTCCTATATGATCACATCATACAAGATGCCTCCATTCTCATATCACCATATGAATGATCCAGGATAAGATCACCGTACATTATGGAATGGGCCGCAGTTGTAGATTAACCACAAATAAAGTACCCAACTTTATTTGCTATCTACGAAGCTCTTTAGATTGCTCATTTCAAATTGAATCCACTTGTATATGACATTCATATACTCAGTTCGAAATTACATTCGGCAATGTTGGATGTTAAATACATATGCTATATAAAAGTATGAAACAATTTGAATGAATAAACTACTTATTTTATTTATGTTCAATTCACATTTACAAATTACAAGCTTTAGGGCAAAAACCCCAACAGCCTTCTATCTCATCGTACCCCTACAAGAATTTTCCATAATAGCTTGTGTGAAAGAAGTCAAACAACCATAAAAAGTTTGTACATGAAATTCCAAAGAGAACATGTGATGCGGGCATTGCATGAGTAACAATTTGTATCTCTCCCAAGCTTCATGAAAGGGTTTCGCCATCTTCTTTAGAAAAGTTGACAATCTTGCTCCGAATCTGTTTTGTTTTATTTGATGGGTAGAACTTGCTTAAGAATATCTTGTATACTTCATCCCTAGTAGTAAGATTTCTCTAAGGTAGTTCCATTAACCACTGCTTTGCTTTATCCTTCATGCAATAAGGGAAGCATCTCATTTTGAGTTGATCTTCATAGAGTCTTGCAATCAGGAAGGTGTCTAATAGATTGTATTTCTCCTTCATGAATTGCAGAGCATCTTCGCTTGGCAGCCCGAGGAATGATGGCAACATATTGAAATGTTTGCTATTAAGCTCATAATTTCTTAACATTTCATCAAGAAGAATGGCAGAGGGCTAGTTTCCCACGACTGGTAGTGGATAATCCTTCATTACCCTCAGTTGTTCATGGTGTTCATAGTGGGTGGGTGATCCAGGTTGATGAGCCACATCTTTTGTTGGATTCGGCTCTATGTCTAGCTCAAGAAAAATGTCCATATTCTCAAATGCTCTGGCCAATCTTCCAACCCTATTTATGTTATCGTTCTCTCGAAACAGTATAACTTCATGCGAGCGACGTCCGTGCATATACCTAAAACACAAAAAACGAGAACACCAAATGCAATAAAAAAATACAAAAACTAAAAACGAATAAATAAATGACACTACTTGAGGAAATCGAAATTAAAACTAAGAATAAAGTTAGTGTACTAACTACAAACTAGCATTAACCAATAATTCTAGCACTGATCCCTGGCAGCGGCGCCAAAAATTTGTTGTGAAAATTAAAGTTTATCTCTCAAGCGAACAAATCGAAAATTCGTATAGCATTAAAGTGAGTTTGTTCCACATGGATCTAGAGATTATCGGCTAAAACTAATTACAACTGAAATTAAACTACTTAAGTGCTGACAAGTAAACCAAGTTTTTTGGAATGTTTTGTAAAATGAAAAGCAAAAAGCGATTAAAAATTAACTGAAGCTTGCAAGTGAAATTCAAGTAACAAGAAGATGTAGAGATATGGTAAGAAGGTACTAAGGAATTGATGAAACCACTCTAAGAGTACTCATTGTTTTCAATTAGTCTCATTAAGCACTTCAATCTAATTTTAGGATTGTTCTTTAATTTAAGTAAGATTTAAGAACTAGGAATTCCAATTATTATTCACATATGGGCATACATTGAACAATAGTCAAAACCTTTTTTAACACAAGAGCTCAAAGTCAAGCTAATCTAGCATAAACATGCATACATCAACTTTTTCATTCACTAGAGCTTGCAATCAAGATATATACATAAATATTCATTCATATATAGATCCATGTAATCTAATCTACAAAACCATGTGAAGTTGTGATCACAAAATAACATGAATGAGAAGAAAAGAGCAATGGATATAATGAATGAAACTAAATATGGATTCGTTTTACAAAATATAGACTAACTAATTATATAGAGTAGTCAAATAAGGTTACATCAATTCCTTAGTAAAAGGTTTAGTTACACATCAATGGAGAACAGAAAGACATAGAAAAGTTGTAGAGAAAGCCATCTACTTGCTCCCTTAATGCTTGAGATCCACTTGGACATGTTGAATCTCCTTCTTCTATCTTTAAGCCTCTACTTTCCCCATCTGAAAATGTTTCTGCTCCTAAGCTAAAACAAGAATGGAGGAGAGTCAATAAATGAGATGCTCCCACGGTTTGCTCTTCCCAAGCATGCATGGAACCTCCTCTGTTTGGCTCCTTGAAAGATAACGAAGTTATTTCCACTTGTAATACTGAAAACGAGCCTTCTTTGTGTCCTACCAACCTACCTAACCATGACCAATGCCAAGACCTCTCTATGGAAAGGGCTGTTGATACCTCCAACGAGTTTACAGCTCTTGTTGAGGATGGTGATAACCGCAATGACCAATGCAATGACCAGAGCAATGACCAATGTAATGATGTTGATCCTCCTTCTATGGCCTCTCCAGACCAGTGCAATGACCAATGTACTGATGTTGATTATCCTACTATGGCCTCTCCGGACCACTCTCTATGGCACTCAAAAATAAAAAACATTGATGGGGTCAATGTTAAAGGGCTCTCCAGCCCCACGGAATCCTCTAGCAAGAAGAAGAAGAAGAAACGGACTGCTAAGAAAGGCAAGGTTAATAGCTCGCAAGCTAAGGTAATGCCTTGTCAACCTCTCTATGATTAATCTAGCATGTTGGAACACTAGGGGTCTGAATTCCACCCCTAAACAATCAGAAGTTAGGAAGTTGTTGCTCGACCATAACATCAATATATGTTGTTTAATCGAGACAAGAGTGAGAATTAACAAGAAAACTCTTATTGCCAATTCAGTTTTCAGATATTGGGATAGGATAGATAATTATAATAGTCATAGCCTTGGAAGAATTTGGGTTGGTTGGGATCCTAGAATTCTCAATATCACTAAAATTAGGGAAACCGATCAGATCATCCATTGTAATGCTTGTATTTTGGACACCAATAACCAGCTTCGAATCTCCTTTGTTTATGGCTCTAATGATGATAGATTAAGGAAAGCACTTTGGCAAAATATGTGTTCAAGTCATCATGGTTCTCCTTGGATTGTGCTTGGTGATTTCAATATCTCTTGGAGTGTGGGTGAGTCAATTGGGGGCTCCTCCAGAATTTCGGGTGCTATGGAGGAGTTCAATGACTGTCTTCAATCTTTGGAGCTTGATGATCTTCGTTTCTCGGGTTTTCTTCATACTTGGTGCAACAAGAGAAGCAACGGTTGTATCTCTAAGAAATTGGATAGAGTTCTTGTCAATAATGATTGGCTTGTAAAGTTTGAGAATTCTGAAGCGACTTTCCTTCCTCCTAGCATTTCGGATCATTGTCCTTACGTGGTTAAACTTGGGTTGCAAGGTATTAAGAAAAATCGCCCTTTCAAAATTTTCAATTTTCTAACAGATATAGCAGATTTCCTCCCCTTGGTTGATAGGTGTTGGCGGGAGCAAGTTCATGGCACCATGCAGTACAAGCTTTGCTCTAAACTTCGAAATCTAAAGAAGGTTCTTAAGACCCTCAATAATGACAAGGTGAGAGACTTGGCAATTAAATCGATTGAAGCCAAGGCTGCCCTTGATGAATGTCAACGGCTCTTTGATCAGCAACCCCTTGATTCTAATCTTAGAATTCAGGAAAAAGAGCTTATAAGCTGTTATACTACGACACTTAAAGCTGAAGAGGACCTAGTAAGGCAAAAATCTAGAATCCAATGGCTTAAGGCTGGTGACCGCAACTCCTCTTATTTCTTCAAAGCCATCAATGGTAAGCGTAATAGAAGCAAGATCCACACTATTACCGGAGATGATGGTTCCTTGATTGAAGGTGATATTCTGGTCAAGAAAGAAGCTATTCATCATTTTCAGACTATTCTTGGTTACTCGAGGCCCGTTAGTCATGGAATTGGTAGTACTTTGAGCAATATAATTGATAAGGTCATTTCAAATGGGCAAGCTGATTTCATGGGTAGAGATGTCACCGATGATGAGATTCGGGAAGTTTGCTTCTCCCTCCACCCAAACAAGGCTCCGGGCCCAGATGGTTTCAATGCTCACTTTTCAAGATAACATGGGACATTGTTGGTGAAGATGTCATTAGTGCTGTCCAAGAGTTCTTTAGGACTGGTCTATTGCTCAAGGAACTCAATGCTACTATCCTTGTTTTGGTCCCTAAAGTCCCTAACCCTTCTAAGATAAAGGACTTTAGACTTATCTCTTGTTGCAACACTCTTTATAAGATAATTGCGAAGATAATTGCGAATAGGATCAAGCCTTGCCTTCCGGATATAATCAGCCCTTCTCAATCGGCTTTTGTGGCTAGTAGGTGTATTGGTGATAACATTCGTCTTATGCAAGAGCTTATGAGAAACTACCACAAAGATGCTAGCTGCCCTAGGTTGGCTCTTAAAGTGGATTTAATGAAGGCTTTTGACATGGTGGATTGGGGATTCTTACTTGAAACCCTTGCTGCCTTTCACTTCCCTCCTAAAGTCATTATGTGGATCAAAGCTTGCCTAACTACCCCCAAGTTCTCTATCTCTATCAATGGGGAGCTTGCTGGTTTCTTTTCCGGAAAGAGAGGCCTTCGCCAAGGGGATCCCATGTCCCCCTACCTCTTTGTTATTGCTATGGATGTTCTTTCAAAAATTCTTGCCAAGCGCATTGAGGACTCTCCTAGTTTCAAGTTTCATTGGAGGTGTGACAAGATTAAGCTTTCCCACCTTTGTTTTGCCGATGACCTTATTATGTTATGCCATGGCTCTCTTTCATCAGCATGTGTTATTAAGGCAGCGCTTGATGAGTTCTCCTTGTTATCGGGCCTCCATGCTAATCATGCTAAGAGCAACATTTTCACTTCCGGGGTTTCTCCTACTATCAACTAGCAGCTTGTCAACCTTTTTGGTTATACGGTTGGTTCTCTTCCCATTCGTTATCTTGGCATACCTATCATCTCTTCTAGATTATGCCTTCGTGATTGCTCCCCCCTTGTGGATAGAGTCTCGGGAAGACTTGCTTCTTGGCTGAACCGAGGCCTCTCTTATACTGGTCGCTTGCAACTTATTATCTCGGTTTTGACTAGTTTACAAGTATTTTGGGCTAGTTATCTTTACCTCCCTAAAAAAGTTTTGAATATTATTGAGCAGAAATTTAGAAGCTTTTTGCGGAGAAGGATTGAAGGCGATAGCAAGGGTGCAAAGATATGCTGGTCCGATATTTGTCTTCCTAAGAAAGAGGGAGGTCTTGGCATTAAGGACCTATCCTCTTGGAACAAAGCTCTCATGATTAGGCATATTTGGATTTTGAGTTATGGCACAAATAACTTATAGTCTTCTTGGATCAAAGCCTACCACCTTAAGGACTCTAATCTTTAGAAGGCTAAAACTCCATGTACTTGCTCTTGGAATTGGAGAAAACTCCTCCATCTTCGGCCTCTTGTTCACCCCCTTATTCAGCACTACATTGGTAATGGTTCTAGCACCTCCTTATGGTTTGACAATTGGCATCTGGATGGTCTTCTTCTTTCGAAATGGAGCCCCCGTGTTGTCTATGACTCAGGCCTCCCTATCCACGCAACGGTTACTTCCATTGTTCATGGCGATTCTTGGAGTTGGCTGACTGCTATATCCATTGATATTTTTGAAATTAGAAGTCGTATGCCTTCCTACAATCCTAACTTCGATGTGAATGATAGAGTTCGCTGGCTTCCTTCCTCCAATGGTACTTATTCCGCCTCCTCTGCTTTGGCTTCTCTTAGAACCCCTCATCCGATTGTTCCTTGGTTTAAGCTTGTTTGGTTCCCCCAAAATATTCCTAGAATGAGTTTTATCCTGTGGGTGGCAATTAGAGGTAGGCTCTCTACTCGGGATCGCATCCATAAATATGACCCTATGGCGGTTACTACTTGTGTTCTTTGCAACACCTACCAGAAGTCTCATGCCCACCTTTTTTTTGAGTGTTTATTTAGTAGAGCCATTTGGACTCAGCTTATGAATATTTGTGGGTCTCCTTGGAATGGCCTTTGTTGGAATGCTTTCATTGATTGGGCTTCCACCCATTGGAGAGGGAACTCTCCTGCTATTGTTGCTAACAAGCTTTGTCTTGGGGTTGCGGTTTATCATATTTGGAGAGAGCGAAACTGTCGCATTTTCGAAGGCACTTAAAAGACTAGTTCGGTTGTTGCTCGCTCCATTATTGACAACATTCGGTGCCGGCTATCCTCTTTCAATTTAAAGAAACACCTTATCATTGCCTTGAATTGGAATGTCAACTCTAGTTGAATTTGCTTGTCTTGCTCTTGTTTCTTGTCTTGCTCGTTTGTTAGAGCTGTTTGAGCCTTTGTTTAGCTCTTGCTTTGCTTCCTAGGGTATGCCCCTTGTATTTTATACATTCTTTCTCTTTCTATGATACTATTTACTTACCAAAAAAAAATCTCCAAGATGTGAGTGGACTTGGTGAGGTAAGGATGCAAAAATGGAATCTTGTGATGTACGAAGGTAAAAATGGTTTTTTTTTTTTTTTTGTGTTTAGTGACTGGAAGGTGATCAAAGCAATCAGAAGAAGGGATGTATTTATAGATAGTCCAAAATTAGGGATTGATCTCGTCATTTGATGGCCTGGAGGGCAGACTTGTGGTCAAGACATGCAGCCATGGAATGCAACATGGCAAACCATAGAAGTTTCTGGAATTAAGATGCGGTCAAAAATGCGATGTCTAACCTCAGAATCAGTGGTAGAAGAATTCTCTAGAGAGAAAGATGCCGTCAAAAGTTACGGGATGTAACCGCAACAAGCTAATAGGCAAAACTCTCTAGAATTAAGAAGTGGGTAAGAGATGCGTTCCAAAAAGGCGGAATGCTCCAGTAAAATCTTCAAACTTTGCACCAATCCTCTTTGCCCTCAATTCTTCTTTTTAAAGCAATTAAGCACCATTTCTTCAAGAATTCACCCACACAACTTATTTGAACTAAATACCCGATTTTACTCTAGCATCAAGCAAAAAAGAGTAGAAAATGGGGATAAAATCACACACACACACACACACACACACACACACACACACACACACACATATATATATATATATATATATATATAAATGGTGCGATCAATCTTATCGGCGGTGGTGCCGCCATGACAGCAGCCTTAAAGCCTAGAAAGAAGAGCGACTAGGGTTCTCTTTTTTCTTTAAAAAAAAATATATATTCAAAACAGCTTAATTGGGTCAATAACTCAATTTTCTCAAATTATAAAACAAAACTGATGTTTTGTTCTCACATATTTGTTGCGTTGTGCATTGGGCAATAATTTCTGTAGTTTGAGCTCGACCTTGACTGAAAATAAGGGCTCGTCTTGTAAGCGTTTTTCATTTGTTGTTTTCTGAAATGAAAAATGAAAATGAAAACAGTGTTTTTGATTTCAATTTCGAAATCCGAAAATGTGTCTGGTAGAATATATTGAAAACTGTATTTTGAAAATAAAAACCGGAAAAACGCGTCTGGTAGGTTAACCGAAAACTATCAAAATTTAAAATATTACCAGTTATATCATATACATCAACATAACTCAATACATATATGTGTGTGATCTTCACACGCCTCAATCTCGACCTCATTCATTGTAATTAGCTTCACGCATTGGTTCTAATACTGATTTATACAAATTACACATTTATAATCATAAATTACTCCAAAATTTTACTAAAAAAAAACCAAATGGGTGTTCTAATTAACAAACCCATGAAAATAAAATGAGAAAAACAACAAGAATCTCTGAAATTGAAAACTAATCTTAGCTTAAAATCTAATTAACCCAGAGCAATACCCGAAACACACACACACAAGAGATCAAAAAATCATATCCTGGTTTATATTTCTCAAACATTCTCATCAACCAAACATAAGGTTAGGGTTTTCCATCATCGCAACAAGCTAATTTACTTCAATAATTAAATGAGGTAACTTGAAAGACATATCTAAAATGACACAAACCTAGAAAAAAAAAACATAAACCCCATATTCACGAAGCGCAAATTACAAATCAGCGGCTCACAGGCTAGAGGAGGATCTCACCTCCTCTGGCCTTGGAGGAGCAGATCCAGCCTTACTTTCATGGAGAATAGGAAGAAGCAGAGGAGGAGGAAATGAGAAGAAGAAAGATGAAGATGAAGATGAAGAAAGAAGATGAAGAAAAAGATGAAGATGAAGAAAAAAGGAGAACAAGAGAAGACCTAGCGAAGAAGAACTTTATGTTTAAGACAAAAAAGATATATATATTTTTTAATTTCAATGTTAAATTTTTTGAAAAACAAAAACAAAAACAAAGAAAACATATATAATGTGGGTTTCAAAATTTTCACTTTTAATATTGGTTTTGTTTTTGTTTTTGTTTTTCATTTTGTTTTTGTTTTTTGTTTTTTTTAAATAAATGAAAAACAGTTAACGAACGCAAATTCGAAATCGTATTTAGAAAATAAAAAGGAAAACAGACTTAAAAATAGTTGCAGGACATGCCCTAATTATTGTCAAGTAGCCATTAGTAGTTTTGGAAATTAAATTAAATTTATCATCTATTATTTCTTTTGGGATTGCTCATATAAGAAATAGAGTAGCATATATAGCATTGTTACACTATTTAAAACCTGTACTGAAATTTAAATTAATTTTTGAAAGTGTATATGAAACGATGTTTCCTGATGTTAATTTGGAGTTTGGGGCCAACGTTCCTATCTTTTAAAATAGTGCAATTTACTTTTTCATGTTTCAAAACAATTCAAAATAGAATAGCAAGTATTTAAACTCAATTTTAAAAATTTGTACATCAAAAAATAAGAATCAAATTTTATATCAAAACATATTCTTGAACTGCAAATACAAATCCCATATAAAATCAACTGTGATGGCATGACACATTATTGAGTGGCATGAATGCGACATACATTAATGATTTAACATTAATACGAAATTTTTCTGGTAGTTGTTGTAATAAATTTAGTCCTCCAACTGACAATGATGAACCATTTGTGGGATACTTTTTTATGTTGGACCAGGGACTGGGTTCCATATCTGTGATAAAAATGGTGATAATTAACTCAAAAAGAATAAGATCTTGATGCTGCTAACAACATGAAAAGTACTGCTAGCTGCAAAGCTACCAAAGCAAGAATCTGGGTGGTTGAATGCAATAAACAATTTTATTTTCATTTCTACATCCCTATATATATGGAGTTTACAACTTTGTAAATTAAAACATCATGAAATTAGTGGTTTTAACAAATTTAAAAGGATTTTTTTTGTTGTTGGCAAATTTCGAGTATATAGAATTTCCTAACGAGCTAGTATACTATCTAATTAATTAAGTTGGCAACGTCTCTTATATATTCTTTATAAAAATAGAACTTTGCATTGTTCAATTCTCACTTACATTAAAATTTGAGGGATTTAGTTTATGTTTCATGTGATAAAAAGTAGAAAAAATATTTTGTTTTGATGACTTTTCCATCATAATTTATTTGTTTTTAGATTAATTATATCAAAGAAGAGGTCAAAATTTTCAGTTCTGAATTAATTTGCCAAATAAGGATACTGTATATTTTTTTGGGTCCGACTAAAATAACTTAAATTTGTGATTTAAAATTTTGGTTTCGATATCTCAACCACCAATGTGCTCTTAATCCTGAAGCTATAAATGTATTGGATTAAGAGCATATAAGCCGGTTGAGATATTGAAATCAAAATTTTAAATCGTATATTTAAGTTGATATAGCTGGACCTTATTTTTTTAAAATAATTTTTTTAATTTTTTTTTGAATTGTTTTCAAATATTTAATCCCAAAAACTTTGTTTAATCTAATCCTACCAACAATTTTTCTTTGTTTTTTTATATCTTTTATATTTAAAAAATGGGTAGTTTTAACATATGTCTCAAGGGCACACAATAAAACACTATAAAAGGAAAGTTATAGTGCATTTATTGTGTTGATTCTACATTTATTGTGATCAAAGATAATAAATACAATGTATTTCTTTCCTTTTACCGTGTTTTATCATGTCCCTAGGACTCATTAAGAGAACACGTTAACACTGTCCTAAAAAAATAGAGTCAAGGGGAGAGAGAAGAGGTAGTTCAGTTTCACCATACCCTCTTATATAACTCCCACATTAAAATGCTCTACGATGGGATCGAAGCAAACATTCATTTCGTAGAGAAATGTAAGTAGAATTAATTAAATAAACAAATCAATAAAAGCCTTCGAAATCTCTCAACGTTGCATAAAATCTTTTTTTAAAGCTAAAATTGGACTAATCTAAAGGAAAAAAAAGTATCACAAGCGAATTTATACCAAAAAACCCTTTAAACAGTACCCATCTATATAAATGAGAAAAGAAAATAATAAAGAGTAACAAAAACCGAAAAAGCAAAAAAAAAAAAACAAGGGAAACAGCCCAACCAAAACAATGACACGCAGGCCACACCAAACAGAAACTGAAAACATCAGGAAAACCGAAAAGACTTTGACCCATGGAGTCATTTCCAACCAGCAAAGAGAAGAAAGACAGGGTGAAGAACAACCAAGCATTAACCTACAACCCCAAAGCATGCTTAGAAAGAGCGTTTGAAACCTATTTCCCCTCCCAACAAATCTGAGACACCTGAAACTCCATTTGCGAAATCTGATACGTACACTGTTGCCAAGCTTGCTGAACCCGCCAAAGAACCTGCTCAAAGCGAGAAGAAAACAGTTGAACCACATAAGAGGAGTCACTCTCAAGCCAGATTTGACGCCACCCATACTTCCAAGTGTAATTCATTACCATCGGCGCCACAAGAAGCTCAGCCTCAAATGCAAACACCTGACCAAGAGGGATATCAAAACAACCCTTCACTAAAGCTTTGCAATTACGGAAGACATCCCTACAACTCCCAATGCCTGGAAAACTCAAGGCGGCACCATCCGTTTTAATTTTGATCCAATCAGGAGTCGGAGGCGACCAAACCACAGTCTTGATAACAAGAAGTCCTAGCCTGGCGACCATGAAGACCAAAGCGCCGAAGAATCGAAAAATCATCCACATAATTACGTACACACCTAGTATCCAAAATGTTATTTGAACTCATCAAAACGTTAACATTATTAATTAATTAATTAAGTTATAATTTAGTGAGAAGAAATATCTCCAGCCACGAGCCATATAATTTAGGGTTGTATAGGCCATGAGTCTTTTTGTTTTCGTTAATATGTTTTTTCTTCGTTTTCTGGTGAGGCTTGCGTGCCTCGTTGTTTTGTTGTTGGGTCTGCATACCCTTGGCATTTTTATTTTCTATATTTTTCTTTTTACTTGTTTTTATTTTCTTCTCTTTATTATATAAATGTGGATACTGAGGGGGTTTTCGGCATATTATCGTATGTGGTGTTTCTTACCCTTAGGTCAGTCCAGTTATATATATATATATACAGTCTTTTTCTTCTCAGTGAGCACTGATATAACTTATATCAGTGTGTTGTATGTGGACCACTAATTATGGAGAAGTTTTGACAAGTGCATACACTTTGAGTCAAAGTAAGTAAATCTAATGGTCCACATCCAATGCACTGATGAAGTTATATCAGTGCATACTGACTTGAAAATTTCTATATATATATATATATATATATATATAACCATTTCTAAAGTTGACAAAACGAATTCCAAGGAGGTTTTCAAAGTTTTTTTTAGATCTCACCTTGAGATCATCGACTTTTGTTTTCTTAATAGGTGACACTCAGACAACAATTAATTAATATGTTCATTAAAAAAACAATATAAAGAGAGATACATTTTGTAATTTAAACTAGGGCCATTAACACTTAGATCCTGAACTTTTTTTAAAATTCCAAGTTGTTTACGACTTTTATAAAAGTTGTCAAATTTGACCTTATATTTTTCC
Source organism: Dipteronia sinensis (assembly GCA_033220585.1). Lineage (NCBI taxonomy): Eukaryota > Viridiplantae > Streptophyta > Magnoliopsida > Sapindales > Sapindaceae > Dipteronia > Dipteronia sinensis. The sequence continues at coordinate 40,034,906 of CM065638.1, forward strand.
CAAGTACCAAGTTAGTCCCTCTCTTTTTAGAAGTGATCAAATTAGTCAATCTAACGGTTTAACGATGTTAAATATAATAGTTGACTTTAACAATTTTAGTTAAAGTACGTAAATACCCTTTATTTATCATATTAGAGCAAAGTTGTTTTGTTTTTTGTGCATTAAATTCACTATTATAATTACAAAAAAAATCTAAAAATTATTATTAATGAAACACCATTTGTACCTTTTTTAAATTAAAATTGTCTAAAAAAATCTAAAATATTTTAATAAAACAATGTCAATTATACCCTTATTTTATCTCAGTTTAGTCTTTTACCCTTTTTATATAATTGTTTTTTTTTTGTTAACATTATACAAGCATTGTTGTCAAAATTACTCAAAAATAAAAACCCACAAATAAAATAAACAAAATATACATATCTTAAAAAAATTGCGCATGTGTCTTTATTCTATTGTTTATGAGTAAAGTACAATTTTACTCATACATAGTTAAAGTTGACTGATGGAACTTAGTTAGAGGGATTAATTTGGCACTTGGGAAAAATGTAAGGACTAATTTGGTCACTTTTGTAAAAGTTGCAAACAACTTGGAATTTAAAAAAAAGTACAGGACCTAAGTGGTAATTGTCCTTTAAACTATGCTCTAACCCTTATGACACATATTAAAACTATAAAAATTACTCTAAAATGAAACAAGACAATGTATTTATTGTCTTATTTCAATAAATATATTAATTAAATGTATTGTCTTATTTTAATAAATGCCGTGATTAATATATTGTCTTGTTTTTTCTAATAATAATTTTCATGGTTTTAACCTGTATTTAATGTTTTTAATTCATGAATTAATTCGTTAACATATATGATCCGTGTCAAATATATATTAAACAAGGTATGCGGATTCATAAATTATATATAATTAATAAAACTAATAAGATACGTGGATTCTAAATTGTTTATAATTAATATCATATGAGATACAATTTGATATATATATATATATATATATATATATATATATACACACACAGAATGACTGGTGCTATTGAGTATTGGCACACCCCTTATTGGTCTATTTTTGTCCCACGTTTTTAATTATGATTTATTCTTTATTCTTTTTCTTTATCAAAATTACATAAAGAGACATATAATTTAAGGAAAAAAAATATTCTACAAAGTAAATATATTAAACGCCACATTCATTTTCCAAAACAAAAAAAAAACCCACGAATTTGTAATCTGTTTCTTGAAAAAAAAATTCTTAACTCTTAAACCCTAAAATTTGCTTCTTGCACTATTGCACACATACAAAATATTATAGAAAAATCTGACAAAGATATCAAGCATATGGAAAAATCTGACAAAAACCCAGATGTGATGAGGACGTGGCTAGCACAAGATCATGGAATGCGGATCCAATTCAAGTTCCCATTGGTCCTGTTACAAGAGCACGAGCCAAGAAGTTCCAGAATGCATTAAGTGGGCTGATTCAAGGGATTTGTGCTCAAGCAAGCACGTGGAGGCCCATTGAAGGTGATGAACGAAATCTCCAGCCCATAACAAACATGATTCAAGTCCAAGAAAGTCAATAGGCGTTGGGAGCTAATTTAGGGCTGAATAAATTGTATTTTTATTTCTTGTTGCACAATTTTAGACTGAGATATTAAGGAATTAAAGGCAAGATTGACTTCCTTGATTTGAGGCCGAAATTAGCTTAGTTAAGAATGTTTTTAATTTGTCAAACTTTCCTTTTTTCGTTGCCTTGGGCACAATTTCAGGAATCATTGTAATAATCTTCGGATTTCTAGGGATTTCTAGGGCTGGTCTTCTGTGGCCTTAGTACTATAAATTGTACCCTTTTATTTCAATAAAATGGCAGTTGATTATTAATAAAAATAGAGAGCAATTTCTCTTTTGTTCTTTGAGAACTAATTGGAACTTATCAGAATTCCTCTGTGGTGTTCCTTCCCGACTTATCAATCAAGTATTCCATCCTTGATTGTGACGTCTTCCTTTATACCAAGGTTCGCATCTCGTTATAGGTGTTGGGTCACGGTTTCCATCCAAATCAGTCCATAGAACGGTCTTAGTCACCAAACGACGAGGATAGTATCATTTGGTATCAGAGCTTAGGCTCATAGCATCTGGTTTAGCTATCTAAATTCCTTTCTTTTCTTTTTCTTCTTCTTGATTCCATTTGAAGAATTCCAGTACAAAAAAAAAGTACAAAATTTTTTATTTTGAACGATCTTGTAGTTGAATATATATCAACTATTGGTATTTCTCTTCCTCATTTGTGCAGTGATATACAACAAAATAAAAATTATGGTATTGTTTTTGTTAGTTTGTTAAGAACTTTTGAGAAAATTACGAGTGGAAAAAGACAAGAGTGGCGAGCACATCAGAGGGTAAAAGCCAAAAAAAAAAAAAATTTGTGTGAAACACATGAGTGTTGAGTGAATCGAATTATTCAAGTGAAACACGTGAGTGAGTGTTTGTGAGGCTTACTAATCTTTTGTTTTGCAGTTTATTAAACATGTCCGGTAGCAAGGATAAAGGCACTACTGAAGATTCTTCCATTCCGGTGGATCAAAAGATTTGGAAGGAGGCATTAGTGGGGGAGATTAGACGGTTGATGAGGGAGGAATTGGAACCTTTACATGAGCATTTAGATCAAGTGGAGAACTCATGTGTGGAGCAGCCACAACCAGTTTGAAACGTACGTGGAAGA
>CM065638.1:40045139-40050139 GCA_033220585.1 Dipteronia sinensis
CTCCCATTTTCTCTAGTTAACAACATAGCCTTGCGTATTTAGGGCAATCGTGGCTTGTTGGAAGTTCTAGCTAATGAAAAGGGGTTCTACTTCTTTAAGTACTCGGATGATGAAGCTTGTTCTAATGTGTTAGAGGCTGGCCCTTGGTTATTTGCTGGAAGGATGGTGATCCTTAAAAAATGGCATCCTAGGCTCATTCTATCTAAAGATTCCTACTCTAAAATTCCGGTTTGGGTTAAGCTCTTCAACATTCCCCATGAATACTGGAATGAAGAAGGGCTGAGCCATATTGCTAGTGCGGTTGGTAAGCCCCTCTATGCTGATAGCCTAACTGAATCCATGAAGAGAATTTCCTTTGTTTGGGTTTGTATTGAAATTGATGCCTCTTGTGACCTTGTTGATTCCTTTGACCTATTTATGGGGGATAGTTCAAACCCAAAACTTGGAGAAAACGTGGAAATATTGGTGGAATACCAATGGAAACCAAAAATTTGTACTGAATGCAAGTCTTTTGGCCACTCTATTACTAATTGCCCTAAGCTTAAGCCTCTACTTTCCCCATCTGAAATTGTTTCTGCTCCTAAGCTAAAACAAGAATGGAGGAGAGTCAATAAAAGAGATGCTCCCACGGTTTGCTCTCCCCAAGCATGCATGGAACCTTCTCCGTTTGGCTCCTTGAAAGATGATGAAGTTATCTCCACTTGTAATACTGAAAATAAGCCTTCTTGGTGTCCTACCAACCTACCTAACCTTGACTAATGCCAAGTCCTCTCTATGGAAAGGGCTGTTGATACCTCCAACAAGTTTGCAGCTCTTGTTGAGGAAGGTGATAACCGTAATGACCAATGCAATGACCAGAGCAATGACCAATGTAATGATGCTGATCCTCCTTCTATGGCCTCTCCGGACCAGCGCAATGACCAATGTACTAATGTTGATTCTCCTACTACGGCCTCTCCGGACAACTCTCTATGGCACTCAAAAATAAAAAACATTGTTGGGGTCACTGTTAAAGGGCTCTCCAGCCCCACGGAATCATCTAGCAAGAAGAAGAAGAAGAAGCGGACTGCTAAGAAAGGCAAGGTTAATAGCTCGCAAGCTAAGGTAACGCCTTTTCAACCTCTCGATGATTAATCTAGCTTGTTGGAACACTAGGGGTCTGAATTCCACCCCTAAACAATCAGAAGTTAGGAAGTTGTTGCTCGACTATAACATCAGTCTAGTTTGTTTAATTGAGACAAGAGTGAGAATTAACAAGAAAACTCTTGTTGCTAATTCAGTTTTCAAAGATTGGGATATGATAGATAATTATAATAGGCATAGCCCTTGACGAACTTGGGTTGGTTGGGATCCTAGAATTCTCAATATCACTAAAATTAGTGAAACCGATCAGATCATCCATTGTAATGCTTGTATTTTGGACACCAATTACCAATTTCGAATCTCCTTTGTTTATGGCTCTAATGATGATAGATTAAGGAAGGCTCTTTGGCAAAGTATGTGCTCAAGTCAGCATGGTTCTCCTTGGATTATGTTTGGTGATTTCAATGTCTCTAGGAGTGTGGGTGAGTCAATTGGGGGCTGCTCCAGAATTTCGGTTGCTATGGAGGAGTTCAATGACTGTCTTCAATCTTTGGAGCTTGATGATCTTCGTTTCTCAGGTATTCTTCATACTTGGTGCAACAAGAGAAGCAACAGTTGTATCTCTAAGAAATTGGATAGAGTTCTTGTCAATAATGATTGGCTTGTAAAGTTTGAGAATTCTAAAGCAATTTTCCTTCCAGCATTTCGGAACATTGTCCCTCCGTGGTTAAACTTGGGTTGCAAGGTATAAAGAAAAATCTCCCTTTCAAAATTTTCAATTTTCTAATGGATAGAGCAGATTTCCTCCCCTTGGTTGATAGGTGTTGGCGGGAGCAAGTTCATGGCACCATGCAGTATAAGCTTTGCTCTAAGCTTTGAAATCTGAAGAAGGTTCTTAAGACTCTCAATAATGACAAGGTGGGAGACTTGACAATTAAATCGATTGAAGCCAAGGCTACCCTTGATGATTGTCAACGCCTCCTTGACCAGCAGCCCCTTGATTCTAATCTTAGAATTTTGGAAAAAGAGCTTATAAGCTGTTATCCTACGACACTTAAAGCTGAAGAGGACCTACTAAGGCAAAAATCTAGAATCCAATGGCTTAAGGCCGGTGACCGCAACTCCTCTTATTTCTTCAAAGCCATCAATGGTAAGCGTAATAGAAGCACGATCCACACTATTACCGAAGATGATAGTTCCTTGATTGAAGGTGATATTCTGGTCAAGAAAGAGGCTATTCGTCATTTTCAGACTATTCTTGGTTACTCGAGGCCCGTTAGTCATGGAATTGGTACTACTTTGAGCAATATTATTGACAAGGTCATTTCTAATGGGCAAGCTGATTTCATGGGTAGAGATGTCACCGATGATGAGATTCGGGAAGTTTGCTTCTCCCTCCACACAAACAAGGCTCCGAGCCCAGATGGTTTCAATGCTCACTGTTTCAAGATAACATGGGACATTGTTGGTGAAGATGTCATTAGTGTTGTCCAAGAGTTCTTTAGGTCTAGTCTATTGCTCAAGGAACTCAATGCTACTATCTTTGCTTTGGTCCCTAAAGTCCCTAACCCTTCTAAGATGAAGGACTTTAGACTTATCTCTTGTTGCAACACACTCTATAAGATCATTGCCAAGATAATTGCGAATAGGATCAAGCCTTGCCTTCCGGATATAATCAGCCCTTCACAATCGGCTTTTGTGGCTGGTAGGTGTATTAGTGATATCATTCTTCTTGTGCAAGAGCTTTTGAGGAACTACCACAAAGATACTAGCTGCCCTAGGTTGGCTCTTAAAGTGGATTTAATGAAGGCTTTTGACATGGTGGATTGGGGATTTTTACTTGAAACCCTTGCTGCATTTCACTTCCTTCCTAAAGTCATTATATGGATCAAAGCTTGCCTAACTACCCCCAAGTTCTCTATCTCTATCAATGGGGAGCTTGCTGGTTTCTTTTCTGGAAAGAGAGGCCTTCGCCAAGGGGATCCCATGTCACCCTACCTGTTTGTTATTGCTATGGAAGTTCTTTCAAAAATTCTGGCCAAGCGCATTGAGGACTCTCATAGTTTCAAGTTTCATTGGAGGTGTGACAAGATTAAGCTTTCCCACCTTTGTTTTGCCGATGACCTTATTATGTTATGCCATGGCTCTCTTTCATCAGCACGTGTTGTTAAGGCAGCGCTTGATGAGTTCTCCTTGTTATCAGGCCTCCATGCTAATCATGCTAAGAGCAACATCTTCACTTCCGGGGTTTCTCATACCATCAACCAGCAGCTTATCAACCTTTTTGGTTATACGGTTGGTTCTCTCCCCATTCGTTATCTTGGCATACCTATCATCTCTTCTAGATTACGCCTTCACTATTGCTCCCCCCTTGTGGACAGAGTCTCGGGAAGACTTGCGTCTTGGCTGAACCGAGGCCTCTCTTATGCTGGTCGCTTGCAACTTATTGTCTCGGTTTTGGCTAGTTTACAAGTATTTTGGGCTAGTTATCTCTGCCTCCCTAAAAAAGTTTTGAATATTATTGAGCATAAATTTAGAAGATTTTTGTGGTGAGGAATTGAAGGCGATAGCAAGGGTGCAAAGATATGCTGGTCAGATATTTGTCTCCCTAAGAAAGAGGGAGGTCTTGGCATCAAGGACCTATCCACTTGGAACAAAGCTCTCATGATTAGGCATATTTGGATTTTGAGTTATGGCACAAATAACCTATGGTCTACTTGGATCAAAGCCTACCATCTTAAGGACTCTAATCTTTGGGAGGCTAAAACTCCATGTACTTGCTCTTGGAATTGGAGAAAACTCCTCCATCTTCGGCCTCTTGTGCGCCCCCTTATTCTGCACTACATTGGTAACGGTTCTAGCACCTCCTTATGGTTTGACAATTGGCACCTGGATGGTCCTCTTCTTTTGAAATGGAGCCCCAGTGTTGTCTATGACTCAGGCCTACCTATCCACTCAATGGTTAGTTCCATTGTTCATTGCGATTCTTAGAGTTGGCCGGCTGCTATGTCCATTGATCTTTTTGAAATTAGAAGTTGTATGCCTTCCTACAATCCTAACTCCAATGTGAATGATAGAGCTCGCTGGCTTTCTTCTTCCAATGGTACTTATTCTGCCTCCTCTGCTTTGGCTTCTCTTAGAACCCCTCATCCGTTTGTTCCTTGGTTTAAGCTTGTTTGGTTTCCCCAAAATATTCCTAGAATGAGTTTTATCCTATGGGTGGCAATTAGAGGCAGGCTCTCTACTCGGGATCGCATCCATAAATATGACCCTATGGCGGTTACTACTTGTGTTCTTTGCAACACCCACCCGGAGTCTCATGCCCACCATTTTTTGAGTGTTTATTCAGTATAGCCATTTGGACTCAGCTTATGAATATTTGTGGGTCTCCTTGGAATGGACTTTGTTGGAATGCTTTAATTGACTGGGCTTCCACTTATTGGAGAGGGAACTCTCCTGCTATTGTTGCTAACAAGCTTTGTCTTGGGGTTGCGGTTTATCATATTTGGAGAGAGCGAAACTGTCGCATTTTCGAAGGCACTCAAAAGACTAGTTTGGTTGTTGCTCGCTCCATTATTGACACCATTCGCTGCCGGCTATCCTCTTTCGATTTAAAGAACCACCCCATCATTGCCTTGAATTGGAATGTCAACTCTAGTTGATTTGCCGTCTTGCTCTTGTCTTGTCTTGCTCGTTTGTTGAACCTTTGTTTAGCTCTTGCTTTGCTTCCTGGGGTATGCCCCTTGTATTTTGTACATTCTTTCACTCTTTCTATGATACTATTTACTTACCCAAAAAAAAAAGATATACCCTTGATAATAAAAGCATCTTTATTCTTTTTCGGTTGTGTTAACTGAAAATTTACTCATGGTAAGAAATCTCAATTAACACCCTCAAGACCACTACCACGGAGGTGG